>JAXQJV010000203.1:0-27883 GCA_037042255.1 Penicillium sp. PG106-07D | reverse complement strand
ATATTTCCAAATAACGTTATCATAGTTCTTTTTATTAGGTTTTGAATCTACTAATTGCTCAACTCCAGTTAACTGTATGTACGAGGCTCCGGGTGTGTATGATTTCGGCTTCATTGACTCCTCCAAGCACACTGGATCGGTGACGTACACTCCTGTCGACAACTCTCAGGGCTTCTGGGGTTTCACTGCGTCTGGATACGCCGTCGGATCAGGCTCTACCGTGTCGACGTCCATTTCTGGTATTGCTGGTATGTTCACATCCTCTGAAATACCTCGATATTTTTGTCCTGCTAAGCGTCTGATTTATAGACACTGGTACCACCCTTCTTCTGCTTCCATCTTCCATCGTGAAGAAGTATTATGCTCAGGTCAAGGGTTCCAGCAACAGCGCAACATACGGTGGCTACGTCTTCCCCTGCTCTGCCACGCTGCCCAAGTTTACAGTTGTCATCAATGGCTACAAGGCAGTCATTGCAGCCCAGTATCTCAATTACTCTCCCGTTGAAACAGGAAGCTCCACTTGCTTTGGTGGTATCCAATCTGACACAGGCATTGGTTTCTCCATCTTCGGTGATATCTTCCTTAAGAGTCAATACGTTGTCTTCGACGCAAGTGGTCCTCAGCTTGGTTTCGCCCCTCAGTAAGAGATAAGGGCCTCGAGAGAGCTATTTGGCACATGAGAAGGGTGCTGGATCAGACAGAACAAAGTCTGTTGGATGTTTTTCAAGATGTAAATACAACTGGCTATAGCTGAGGATTTCTTGAACATCTTTCGGCTTGCGCTGGACTTGGACGGCATTGCCTGGCTCTTTGAAGAAAGAAGAATTGTATATGACTTCATCTTGTCAACCAATTAGCTTGAAATCCAAATTATTGTCTATATCATAGGCTTATCGAAGCTTTTGAAGAGTATGTCAGTGCTTTGGAGTTGGTTTTGTGGAAGCATAGAGAGGTGAACGAATCGTGCAGAAATGATTTTCCACGAACAGTCGACGTAGCTTCTTGACCATGTCGCCTTTTATTGTAACTAATTAGAAGCCCGTTCAAGGTTGTAACATATCAATAGAAGAAATTATCGCCAGAAATACGAAATTCATGACGGTCTATCGTGTGGTATAGTTCTTGATAGGAGTTATAGTCTCAATTCATAAGAAAATGAATATTCCAATGTGATTCACTAGCCAAGACTTTAGGCAGGAACAGGTAAAGATGTTCGGGATATAGCGGTAGTGGATGACCTTGGTTCTGGGGCTCGAGTAAGTCCAATTTGTGTCGAATAATACAGAATATATGAACCGATAGAGCCGCTATTGTGAGGCAAGAGTTAAAAATGAGGCACAAAGAGAACATGATCCTCTCGTAAGCTGCAATGTAGGTCAAGGTAAACCGAGATTGCAAAATTAGCGTAAAATGGCCCTCCATTAGTTACTGGTCTGGACAACAAGAAGCCAACGACTAGGGCGAGTAGACCATTAATGAAACAAACCGAGACCAGACTGACCTTGACGGAAGCATAAAGATCTCCGATGATCATGAAAGATAGCCCAAGAGTGATGCTGGTTCTTCAGGGCAAAAAGCGGTTGACGGAACTTACCATATGCAAGATGATAAGCTGATAAGCTCATCCCGCGCGGGATGATTATGGAGAGGGGTAAGTTTGTACACCCTCTAAGATAAAAGGCTTTCTGGCTCGAACCACAAGTCACAGTGAGACAACACATTATCTCGCTATTTTAGACATAAAAAGGACGTCCTTTTTCAAGCCTTGATTGCCATGGCCGACATTGAGTATCGGAAGGGCCTTAAGGCAGTGCGGGAGAGAGATCACTTGGTCCTTGGAGCGGCCGAGAGAAATGAGCTCACCCACTTCAGTTATGATGCTTCGAAGATGTCTAAAGTAGCGGAATTTGTTGCCGGTGTTATCTTAGTATGTCTAATGCGAAAATTTGACTTGCTTATAATACTACGACTAATAAGATGAATCTAGCGAGACTTCGGCCTAGATCGATATGACTTGATTCCCCCTCACGAAAGGTGGCAACACTTTGATGTTGGCGGCGTTGCACGTGTAGACAATCTGATTAGGCAATGGAAGCATAAAGGACTAAACCGACTCGAGACTACACGTAGTCTGATGGACCTCTTTTTTGTGGCGGTGCTACTTAACGCTGGAGCGAGGGATGTGTGGAAGTCTACCGAGCCTAGCACTGATCAGGCGTATAGTAGAAGCGAAGTTATAGCTGTTACATCGCTATACATATTCAAGAGCGGAGCTTTCTCAAGTAATAATAGAAATGATGTTGAAACGCTTGATGGCCAGTCTCAGAAACGCTCCGGAAATTTGATAGGGCCTAGCATATTGATACTAACAGGGTGCGGTTGGATAGCTCTTGATGTTACTGCTTTTGAGAGGCATTTTCAAATTGGAGAGATAAATCTACTTGTTGGAGCTGCTACTCGTGTTAGCTTGATTAAGTGCGTGGGCTCTTCCCTTCTTGGTCTTCCCTAATACTTCGGAGAAACTGGTCGACCTGGGCCTGACCGATCAGGCGCTGCACGCTAACTAGCGGCGAACTGCTCTAGCAAGGGCTCGGTCGTATAATCTGGAAGATAACCTAATAGCGCAACGACCCCGCGCAGGTATTCGGGCAGCGCGTAAGCTTGAGCCATAGCGTCACGGCGGTCGGATGCGGATCGACAGTAGGGACCTAGCCGTCGCCCGCTCCGCCGCGGCCTGCCCCTCCTGCACGGCCTCGACGCAGGCCCCGATGATGGCAGCCGGCGTCTGGAGAGAGACTGCCTCCTCGATTTGCTGGTCAGCAGAGACGTTCACGCTGGCTACTTTAAAGATCCGACTCGCTGCGCGAGTAGTAGTGAAGCGCTGACAGCTTACCATTCGACCTGTAAGATGTTTCCGAATAGAAGCCTGGCCCTGCGCTATAGATTGCCGGCCTGGTCCCTGCGGCACTTCTTGATTGATATGTCGCTGGCGGCGATGATTAGCCAGAGTCGGCGCCGCTATAGCCCCGATAAACCGGAAGACCGGGGATAGGAGGGCTACTTGCTGGTGGGATTCGTCAGATCTCTTGCTCTGGGTCTAATTAGGGCCGCTGAAGCATAGCCGTTAAAGCTGCCTGCTGCAGTGCTGGAGTCGCTGCGCTAGGATGGGAGCCACGGCGCGTATGGAGATGAATGATTAGAGCTTTAGGTGCAACAGCATACTGACAGCGAGGCGCAGTACAAATCTAGACTTCATACTTCGAGTTATAGAGAAAGAGATCCATGTTGATTCGCCCTCTGTAAGAAGAGGAAGACTTATACAAGAAAAGGCATCGCACCTGTGATGCCATTAAGCCTAGGGAATAAGGCAAAGCTGTAGCAACCGATTGGACAGACTGTATTAGCGATCAACAATTTCCGTTATAACAACTCTAACGCCCCGAAATCCGTTTCTCGGAACCACCATAATTCTGTCACGGTATGGCTCGACGTCAGCAAAAGTAGTATCGTGCAATTCCATTTTGACCATCCTGACTAACTGAGCGATCACAAGATATAATTCAGCGTACGCTAAACTGCTCCGGACAGGAAGTGATCAGCTATCTTGCGCGCCAAGAGTATGGAGGTATGAAAAGGAAAATAAAGAAAAGGATTGGCTCTATACTTGATCCCTATGCACTGTCTACTGCCCTTCGTAAATGACGTTATCATGGCCTCTAAATATGGTCCATGTTCAGAGCTTCTCATCCAACGGGTAGGCTCAAAGGAGTGGGGATTTGGAAAGATATTGGGATCCATATGGATGAAATATGAGGTTTCGCTAATAGGAGTCTTTAGGCATAAATTACCCAGTTAGCTTTTGATAAGAGTGATAGGGAAGATAGGCTGCTTACCCCCATCGGAATGGTCCAAGTCTTGTACTGAAGATTCTCTTCAATTGCAATGCGTGGAAACCGACTCAAAGAAACGGTGGAGATGCGAAGCCCCTCATTGATAACTGCTCTCTGTTTGCTAAATGTTAGCCGACTCTGTACCCCAACGTTTAAGATAACAAGCCAAATCATACAAGGAGGGGTAGGCCTTCAAGCTCAGACCAAGTTGGAATGACAGAGGGCTGAGGCATAATTGGTTTTATTTCGTCATGTAGCCGAAACAAAATCTCCCTATCCTTCAGCAGATAGTACATCGTCACACTTAAGACCCTGGTCGTCGTTTCACTGCCTGCACTAAGAATAGCAACTCCTTCGTCTTCCAAACGATCTTGTGACCTTTCTTCCAGGGGAACGTTGTGATCAGTGAGATTATCAAATATCGTATGAGGTGCCTCTCCTTTCTTTTCTAGAGCTTCCAGTGACTTCGCACCGACGATCGCATGGAGCTGCAAAGCTTTTGATCCGTTGGAACTGAGATTTTGAACAAGCTTCGTCCTCTTGAGTTTGGACAAGTTGAACGGGATAAAACGAAGATGTCCAACTTTTGTCAATGCGAGCAATGAACGACGGAGATTGGATTTGAATTCCTTGTTGAATCGACAGCCGTAGAAATACTGCGAGATCACATCTGTGGTAAAGTTTGAAAAGGCTTCGTCTAGATTTATTATTTCACCTGTCTGACGAGCGGCTTTGAGTTGTTCGACTAGCTCGTCTATGCTCCCCCTAATAAGTGGCTGGATGTTGGAAATGGAGCGCTTTGAGAAGTAGTTGTTCAGGAGCTTGCGTCGCAGGTGATGAAGATTATGGTCAGCTGTCCCAAGCATTGATTCTGGTACCCATAGAACCGAACGAATGGTGTATATTTGTTCCGCTTTCGATTGCTCCCAGCATAGATTTCATCATAAAAAGAGGAATCCATGACATGGAGTTCGTGGGGAGTAATCCGTACGATAGGACCTAATATGTCATAAGCACGGGCATACGGTGTATCTGGGAAACAGGATATATTTTCCTGTACCATATTCGTTGTGCATTCGCTGAATCTCCCATACGAACGTTCCATCCTGTAAAACAGCATAATAGAATTCTTATAAGCAAGTCACAGCTGCCAACCTGGGGCCTGGAAATTTGCTGAGGGGGTGGAAGCGCAGCCGGTATATTGCTATTGTCGAGATGTATATGATGCCGCAGGCGGCTATGATATAATAACTCAACATGTTGACAGTTGTAGTAATGGTAGCAACAAATAAACGACCGCTGTAGTTTATGGTTGATTAAGAAGGAATGCTGACAGGAAGTAATGATATGGTTGCCTTACCTTCTTCGAGGGCAATTCTGTTGCAAACGCATGGTTTAAATAACCGGAAGCTTCATTTGTTGATCATCTTCGGTCTGCAGGATAAACCCGTTATGAATACGTGTTACAATCCACAGGAAGGTCATAGGGTACAGCATGAGGAAAAATACCGTGTAATAGAATCTATACACGAGCTACTTTGAGACCAAGGCAACCTATTTTGTCACTGTGCAGGTAAGTAACAGCCACCAAAGCGAAAAGTCGACCATTGATCAGAACGTAGGTAAAACCGTGGCACAAATATAGTCCAGACCATCGCAAATTCCTCGATTTAACATGCGAGAGTTAAAAGTACGAACCCAGTACGGAATAGTCAAGTTCCGGCTACGGCCATTTACCACAGTACGTATTTGTCAATACAAAGGTAGCGTATGTCTATGCGGAAATCGCAGCTCTTTGTGTCCACTTAGACTTTGACCGCGAAGACATGTGGTCGAACAGATAATATCCATTGAATTCAGAGAGATTATGCTTCAAATTTTGGGAAGATTGTCCGGTCAGGCGTTAGAGTGAGAATCCCAGACACCACCCCATTCCAGACATGTCCAGCTCCATGATAGCGGGGCGATATGTACTCGAAGTGGAGCTCACCTGCCATGAGATGCCCCAGTTCCATAAGAAAAGACCGGACATCCTGTCGTTGCCCCCATTCAGTGGCAAAAATCTCATCTCGTAGCCGGACAAAGTCCTTCTCTGCCTTCACAGCGGCCCCGTGTGCGCGGTCCACCGCACGCTGCAGCTGGCTAAGATCATCACCTGCCCACAGTGTTACAATGTTCATCACATCTCCACTGTAGTATTCCTTGCGGAAGCTCAAAATGTCATTGGAAAAGAGCATCTGGTCAATTGAAATATCACGCGCAGTTGTCAGGCTAGGGTGCGCAGCAAAGACATCACTGAGATCAATTTTCAGGCCGTATTCAATAAAAGTGATGCACTGCCGCAGACCAATCGTCTTGCGCCGAGTGTAAAGATATTCTTCCTCGTTAAATTTACCTCGAGCTCGAAGCCCCGTCTCTTCTTCAAAGCCGGCAAGCATATGTTCAATGTCATCCACAAATCGTGCTCTAACACCAGAAGCCATTCCAGGAGCCATCTGTTCCCATAACTCGATAAACGGAATAACCCATGGCGGCGGATTCGTTGGCGCACGGTCGTGCAAAACATCTTTCATAGCGGTAAAGAACTCTAAAGGAGAAGTCGGCTGAGAAGATGGACTACCCTGATACGAGATGAAATCATCCAGGGTGAACCAGTACTGATTCATCTTATGAAACAGGAGTAATCGCTTTTCGTCCACCGACGGATAGGAAAGGCAGGGCCATAATGCTGCTCGCGTACTGAGGAAGGTGTCTAGCGCCTCAGCTGATGGATAGAGCGGAGCCAACACGTCCCTGGCCCAGGCATCAGAAAGCTTCATGATCTCCTCTGTGTTTGGATGTTCGCGTAAAGAAACAAGATTGATAGGAGGCCGCAACAGGAAGCCAGCTCAGTTGGCGGTTGCATTGTGTATCCTCGCTGATGAGTATTGTTGGTGAGTATTATCTATTGCTCGGAGAGATCGGGGGTCCTTCTCCTTTATAACTTATTCTCTGTTCGCATTGAAATGGAATTATATTGGACCCTCTGGCCAAGGAAATTTCCTCTTGAACCAGCAAGTCTTAATCTGACGAAAAGCCTGTGCTTCGTGGCCCTATGTTCCAGAATTTAGCTCATCATCAGAAGATTCGTCTCCTCTAGCAGGAACATGATTACGGACACAGCCGTGCAAAATTGCATTTAGTGGCGTTCTAAATCTCGTATCGATCCCCAGACCGCTACTTCGCGTTAAAGGAATTTTTCTATGGTACCGCATGTGAACGTCAATGGCGATGGTATCGGGGCAAGCTGTGATAGTATGGGCTAGTAATCCACTTTGACGAATAGGTAGCCAGAGGAGGGTTAGCGGAACCAGTCTTGGATCAGGAGGTTAATTGATTTAGGAAAAGAACGAATATGATGGGGCAGGTTGAAATAACCCATAGATGGGCATGGTACACGTGTTACAACATCCGTAATGCCCAAGATACCAAATTACTATATAAAACACAAATGACTGTGGGTCACTCAGTATGACTCTTAAAGATATCCGGGGAAAGGGGGGGGGGGGGCGGGCGAAACACGATTTTCTTGCTCCCCATCCACCTTTCCCAACTACATCAAATCTTAAGCTACTTTGCGGGTCTTTATGATGTTTTATAGTAATGTTTTATAGTAATGTCCTGAACTATCTATCTATGAAGTTTGTAGATAGAATAGATAGCTAGAAGGGCTGAATCCTAAGGGGTCTGTTTTTGGTGGTGGATTCTTGGGGGGATGCCAAGACCAAAGCCACGGGTAGGTTATACCCGATTCGGCCACCGTTCCTAAGCCTAGGTTTATTACCGTAGGAGTCCACCCACCTAGCCACTCCTATCTTCAGGAGCAGCCTGGGCCTCCAGTACAGCCCTATACCATAACGCCAACAAGTTACACGGATCCTTTGTAAGCATGGTGTATTCGTGAACAAATCAAAGTTTGCAAAGTATCTGATCCTGGGGGCTTTGTGATTGGGTTCCAGGAGCTCAAAGCATTGTAATGAAGTCAAATTCTCGATTCTGAATTATCCTGATGTATAGTTACTTAGATCTTGTAAGCCCTGTCACTGAAATTCCAATATAGAAAGGGCACTACGTGGAACCTCTTAAATCACACGAGAAGCAAGAGCATACATACAGAGTTGTCTTATAGAATGGAGACAACTAGATCACAGGCAATCCATCACATTAGAAGCAATTGACTGATCACTCCTATGTAATCATGGATATTGAGATGCTTGTTGACGGTGTTGACGGTGTTGACGGTGTTGACGGTGACGGCAGCGAGGATGGTGTTGACGCTTCGTTGATAAACGGAAGTGGTGAAACGTTAAAATGATGAATCTCCGGGCGGCTAGTCCACCGGGTCATCCCTAGCGCCGCACATCCTTGTTGGGTAGCCAGCCAGACACCTGCATCCACAATTTACTTTTCGCTCGCAGTTCCTAGGTATGTCACTCTACATACCATTACTATACCGGTAGGGCTCTCCTTGATGAGCTGCCACCGCTTTCATGATGGCGCTCGGAGTCAGACTCACTGAGTAAATGTCTGTCCGGGCTCAGACTGTGACTCTGATCAGTATACTCACGTGACTGTTCAGTTAGCATTCGGTGGGCACTCAGTGAGTGCGTTAAGATTACTCGGAGACCGATCAGAGGTAGTTATCTAGTTAACTAATCTTGTATAACAGGCTACACTAAAGCTGGTTCTGATGCCGATTACCGACAATGTAGTGTAGATTTAAAGTGCGCTGTCAACCCACAAGTCTCTTGTGAGAGTATTATTTCATTTATCTCAACCTGTCGCTGGCTAATACGAAGAGTCTCACAACATTTAAGGTGAAAGATGCGTATCTTTGCTTCATTACTATTCCGGCAGCTACTATCCATAAACACTCGGATCCTCCCGAGAGACGTCACGGCTCATAAGGCCTTAAATCTCGGGTTGTCGAGACGGGTTGTATATAAGAATTCGCTAATGCCCTCGTATAAATATGATATGGATCTGGCGAATATTTTTACACGTGTTGAAAGGTTTGCTGCAAACAGCAAGAATCTAATTTTATTTTCCATTATTCAGTGCGTCTCAATTCAGCTAAGTCAATCTGTGCGGCTGAGTGACTGTCATCATAGTCAAGGATCCATTGCTGCTCGTTCGCAGTGAAGTTTCCGACCCGATATCGACAATCTTTCTCTCGCAGGTGGTTACCACGTTCAGTCCCACTCATATCGTACATGCCCCCACAGTCAGCCAACATCTGGCTTTCTGCAACCCATGGAATTAGAGATCCAATCGACCGGGGAACGCGCGGCCCCCTGTATCGCTTATAACGAAGTAAAAATACGCCAATGAGAGCGATTGTGTCAATGGAAATTAAACAGATGACGATGGCCACTAAGCCATCAGATGGCCATAATCCCCATAGAGTATCTGTGGTCACTCCGTGAGCTGGTATAGCAGAATCTGGTGGCAGACGGCAAAGGAACTTTTCCTTCCATAAAGCCAAGTGGGAACTGAAGAGCGTCTGGTAGATGGATCGAATGGTAGTAACCAGGTTCTCGGAGCTCATTCCAATAGCACCAGGGAATTTTGTTTTGTATGTGTGGACTATTACAAGCCCGAGCCAGTCATTCAAATGAAAAGATGACGATGGTTGTGATGAGGATTTCCGAGGAAAGCTTGTCAACTTTTTGTTGAAGTTTCCTAAAATATCAGAAGCATTTTGAAAGAGCTCCCCGCTTGTGATGGAGCTTCCAGAAACCTGTTTTTGAGACATAATCATTCCACTGGAATCAAATTCGATTCGGAAGTCCTGGATATGAACCTTCTGTTGACAGTGTAAGAGTATTGAGTCCGTATCGTTTTCGTACGCCATGCTCCCGGAGCCCCAGGAAGCTATAACGAACACAGTGGATTCTTGACACAGATTGTCTGTTCCGCTGGGCACATAGAATTGCATAGAAAATCCGGGTTCCTTGACATGACCCCTTCTCCGTTGAACCTCGACTGTACAATGGGGCTTCGTTCCATCTTCGAGTGTGTAATTCCAGAATGTCGTCCCGGAAACAGTGTCATTCCACGATAAGGCAGAAGAAATCAATTGACATTGAAGTTCTGCCCCAATTCCACGTGTCGTTGCGGAATGAACGGTATATTCATCGTCTAGAGGATCATTGATTCGAAATGGGAGGAAGAAGAAGCTACCGTCCGTTGAGGTCCATGGGAGAAAGGTCGCGTTATTCAACAGCCTGCTGGTGACAATCAAAGAAATATCTAGATCTGTCCCGTTTTCCTGCAGCATAACCGTGGAGGGGTTATATGTGTCGAGTAAAAGCGAAGTCGGTGACGAAGAACTTTTCAGTTGCGGCGGAAACAGGCCGCCACTCAACGTCCGCAATGCAAGATCCCCCAAACATACCAAGGATAGAATGAAAAGGAGTCCTGGCCTGTGGTGGTGCCGTGCCAACAGTGGTAAGAAGGGCGTTTGAATGCCATAGTTCTCGACGACAGACTGGTTTGCAGTGGCCAGTCCGTCTTGCAAGCGAATCCATGGCTCCATAGCGCTTAAATGGCGGTAAATGGATACTAGGAGAGATCCAATGATAGAAGCAGTCGCAGTCGGTCCATAAGTAAGAAACATCATCGTCGCCGCCGCCGCCCCAGTGTTGAGAAGCGAGTATATCGTTTTCCAGCGAAGGTATGCCAGGGTTACTCCGAAGACAGCCAGTATGCCCGCCAGTAAAAAGCACTCAACAAGAAACCACGGCATTTTTAAGAACTGTGGCATGGGATCTGGGCGACGAGGAGGGGTTATAGGGGACGGATACGAAGGGGTTTCACTTCGATCGACGATCTGAATTTGTTGCTCTCCTGAATCATTCACCCACTGGCACCATTTGCGGTTTGACCACTGCAGGAGTTGGCGGGTGGTTGCTTGATGAAAACTTGAATCCGATAACATGGCCTTGGATGATAAGGTGAAAAGCCGTGCAATAATGGCGCATTGGGCGGCGATGGACCCAGGATCCCATTGAAGAAAATTAGGTCGACGTTGGCATATGCATGCCAAAATTCCGAGCAAAATAATGCCCAAGATGAGAATAGCTTCAGCAATGAACGCAGTGTTGGAGATGACTGTCAGGATTACCACAGCAGTTTGTTGTTCGGCCTCAATGAGCGTCGGGCCCCCAGCAGGACTGAAAAATCTATCGACCGTGACGATAAAGTTGTTATTCCAGAAATGACGAATCTGCTCGAGATATTCCTTGTAATCTATGATGGTATGGTTGCTTGCAATAACGACTCGACCCCAGCCGTGAGTTGAAGAATTGAAGGATGAACCGTCTTCCAGAAGGGAATTGTGCTTGGCGGAAAGATACCGGGAAGCGATTAGACCATGGATTCCTTCCACATAGAACTCATTGGGATCAAGAAGTTGGATAGTAGAAGGAACAGCCTGCACGTCCACAATGGAGGCATTTGAGTAGAGAGTGACATCAGCCTGTGCTTGATGATAGCTTGTCGAGCAGGCAAGTACCGTAACATTTGATTTTGAAATGTTCTTTGCCGTAAGCCTCATGTCTATAATCACACCGAATATATCAAAAGAGTCACAGCCATCGGTAGAAAATGCGGATGGAACATCCAGCTTTCCAGCCGACTGCACAGGCTCCCAGTATCTTGCTTGGAGGGTTTCTTTTTCGGACCCTACGCGAGAGTCTATCTCAATGTTGACTTGACATTGGGAACCGGTACTTTTCTCAGAGATATTGGTCAGGCTGACATTGTGAATACTCCATGACCAGGATTCTTGGGCGTTCGGCAAATCACCGGTCGAATTGAGGTGCGTCATGATGCGCGGCACAACTCCTTCCTGAAAGCCAGCGACGCATGTCATATTGGACCAATATATTTTTTCATTGAGGGTCAACAATGAGCTCTTGTTTTGGTCATCGATCGGCATCGAGGTTGGTGCGGTGGCATATTCAGAGGGACTGGCCAGAAAGAAGCTATAAAGATCTGACGAACCTAGAGGTCTCTGGCGCAAAGTTTCTGCGGATAGCCAATATTTTTGAGTGTCCACATCAATTAATGAGGGCCAAGTTTTGACCATTATCTTCTCAGACAGGTTAGCTACATCCACGTCTACCAGGCCAGCCAGCAGTGAGGGAAGAAACATCCGGAAAAGAAAGGAAACCGATGTAACGCCTAGCACAATCCAGTGACGATTGCGACCAGCGGTCACAGAGGCAGAGATCCCATTGCAGCAGTAGTTGATGAACAGCACTGCTACAGGGGCTCCGTCAGGTTTGGCCAATTGAAAGAACGGTTCCAGGCGTTGTACATCCTGAGCACAAATGTCCAGAAGATTGATGGCGATTAAGCCAGTAATCAATGGCGGATAAGTGTACGCTCCCCAGGTGGCTGCCGAAAGGTCTTCTTCATTCTTCCAATGAACAATACCTCCCTGCCTCTTGGAATATTGACGCAGTACTTCAATGACCACCAGCATGAACAGGAACAGACCTCCCAGAAAGAGAAGGTATACCTTTCGCAATGACCGGGGCAGCCAGCCCTTGGGATATCTTTTCCTCGGTTCTAATCCTCGTCCCTCAACGACTTGCATTATGCTGCTGGAAGGCAATTGGTGAAAAATGTTACGCTCAAGCCTGGAGTACACGTTAGAATTCAGTCACAAAAAGCGCCGAATGCAAAGCTCAAAGATGCTCAACATTATCTTTTGCCGTAACTAACCAAGTCGCTAGCTTGTTGCCGAGTCCAGGTTGCCACCATACAAGCCCAAGGATTTGATTCTGCCGCTGCGAAAGAAATCATACATCTGGAAGGTGTGTTCGCTATGTGAATCACCGGCGATTCAGGTGATAGCACCAATTCAGAGAGTTGGAAAGGGTTGGAATCGCAACGCCAGACCCCATGTCACCAGTTCGGTATTTATTCCCTTCAAATAGGATCGGAGGCTTGAAGGAAGTTAGAATAAGTATATGGGCGTCAAAATCTGGAGGAATTTTTTCGCCCTCAAGCACGGGATCCCAAACTTTGTGAAAGGCTTGATTAACATATGCTAATTGGCTTGCTTGGCGTTGTCTCACCTTTTTCACCTCTAAAGTCTTAACACAAATTTAATTTTGTAGCCTAGAGTCCTAAATTAGGTTGAATATCCACAATAATGTCTCGGCTCTCTAGTTGGCCGGGAGCCCAACAAAGTCCGTCCATAGGTTTTCGCAAAGTAAAAGGACATCGCGCTATCACTGCTTCCGGCACGCTCATGCAGTCAGAGATGGAGCATCCCCTAATTTGTAGGATGGAAGGTGAACGTCTCCGCCAGGGAAGGGAATTGGCTGAAATTTCCGGGTGTTATATTCGGCTCACCGAATCTATATCTATGCCAATCTTACGGTGATTGGCCGACGGGTGGGCAAAGAGACCACAATCGAACATCAGAAAAGGAGAGAGAGGGACGGTGGAAGGGGGCGGGGGCGCGTGGGCTTTTTCGATGGGGTTCGCCCGCGGAATATGGTTGGTCGGTCGGTCGTCCCTTACCGCTACCACTCCTATCTACGGAGTACTGTACCGAGTACAATGTATTCCGTAGGTAGGGCTTGGTGTCTGATTAGAGGATATCCGTAAGCACTAGTACTGAGGCAACCAATTGAGGCGAATTGATTGAAGAACTAGCTAATACAGGTGACTACGCATAAGTCCTAGCACCCTTGGCCCCATACCTAATTATTACATACCATTATGCGAGTCGAAATCAGTCCTAGATTAGTCAGGAAGCTATGGTAGCAAAGTCATCTTGCCAAAAGCTACAATACTAACTAGAAATTACTATTAAAATTTTTACCTTAAATTTTCAACAGGTTCCCCGGCCCCTTTAGGTTTCTTATATCATGTCATCGATTGGTGGGTCTCAAGGGGGTGTTTGGATTTTTGCGTACATAGTCACTGACTCACTGTACGTCCTTTACATAGCGCCGGACTCTGGCGCACGCTCCCGCTGTTCCGTACCCTTCTAATAGTTTGCCAGATTCTGGCTCTCAGCGTAGGAGCTAGCCGCCACCAGGCCGGGGAGAACTGAGCCTATAATTGAGTGGGCGCTCCGTGAAATTGAACGTTATAGCGTTCCGAAATTAGCAACAAGTCATCAAACTCGCAAGAACAAACCTGGTTCGATTTGACTACAAATGCTCAAGCTCCACTATATTCTTAAAGCAATAACAAAAACAAAGACTAATCTCAAGCATGGGTGGCTTCGCCAACGCCAGCGCCCACAAGTCCCCAGAAAACGCCTTTCACCCACATTCGTTTCTGATATTCTCCAATGATCATGCACACGGCTGTCGTGAGGAGAACTTCGCAGATACTCCTTAGCCTTTTAGAATCGGGCGCCTTTACGAACCCGGGCTCCACATTGTCATCGAAGAATATATATTCCTGCAGGACGCACGCAACGGACTCGAAGATCTCCAGCGTCCCGGCCATTTCAGGGTCCATAGAACTTGTATATCTTGCCAGACAAAGTCCCGACTCCGAATGATTGCGCTCCCCACTGTCCGGTTGCGAGTAGTGGCTCTTGGGAAGCTTCACAATGAGCTTCAAATGGTTGTGTCGTAGAAATACGCCGCTGTATATGCCATCGCTCTCGATGTGAGTTCCTTTCCAATAGAAGTCCAATCCAGCATACCGAAAATGGTAACAGCGTGTATCTTTGGACATTGGAGACATCCAGCTGAGATAAACGACCTCCTTGACGCGACGAAGCGTCGGCACGCAAGAGTCGATCGGAAGCGATGCTGTCGATAATATTTCCCTGTCCTCCCTCACATTTCCCTGTCTTTGTTCTGCCTGCTTTCTTCTTAAATTCGCCTCTCGATGATACTCTTTTCCCGATTCCCCCCACAGCCGCCACGACCGGACCTTGTACCCTCTGAGCGCCATGTCGTCTTTGGTTTCGGTGCCATCATTATACTCTTCTCGGACAACACCCCTCTCGTCAACGACACTTGCTAGTCTCTCTGAAAATTGAAGTTTCCACTTATTCCAGCACACGGAGGTGTGAATGAGGCAAATTGGTGGCGCGTTCTTAGTTGTTCCCCGTCGAAGCGTGCGCGGTGGTTTATGAAAAGAGACGTAGGGCTGATGCACGAAATACCCCTGGGTATTGTCTGCTTCTGCGGGCGCCTTATCACTGTAATTTGCTCTTCCATCCGCAAGCACAACGGTCTCGAAGTTGACAGATTGGTCTTCGTCATTTTGTTTTCGATTCTCGTTCTTTTTCGCTTTCTTCTCTTTAGGAGGCTTCCTCGTAGGCAAAAGCGAGAAATGCTTTTCGCTTTCGTGGTAGACGTAATATGTCAAGACATGGCCGGATGGCTGCACCTCTTCCGAAGTCACGGAACTGGCTGACATGGTTTTGGTATGGTAACAGCTGTGGCTCGTCGCAGAGTCTGCGAAACATAATATTTTCTTGGCGAAAAGAGAAGAAGAGAATACTTGACCTGCTATCTGGAAGAGCGCGAGACGGAATAAGCTCGTGTTATATAGTTTTTCTATCTACTCAGGAGTCAAAACTTCAAGCTCAGTATAGCCACGTTTAGTGTTTTGCTGGGTGGTGCTATTACTAAATAGGAAAGTCTTAGGAATACGAGGTCCCGAGGTGGCGCTTCGATGCAACTCTAAATCTGAGGAATGCTCAGCTTTCTGTTATCATGAATCAGGGTCCACTAATTAAGTTCAATTCGCTAAGTTATGAGAGTCCGCCGTCCGTTTGGCTCCCTGCGATTGCTAAGATCTAAAATGTGCGTAATAATCGTGACTTTCCAGCCGAAAAACCCGGCTGGGTGTTTGATTTCTCGACCTTCAAACAAGCCAGCATTCTTGCGATCCGCAAGCTCTAGAGTCTTAAAAACCTGTCGAGCAGCGGATTGTGACGATCTCCATATCTGCTGCCAGCATTCAAAAATGAGTTAGGACTCAGGACCTCCTTGGATCTGGCTCCTCGCGGCGAAGCTCTTCGTGACCTTCCTTAGAGAGTACATCCTCCAGCCGGTCGGAAGAAGGAGCAATGACTATGGATGTATTTACGAGTTCCTTGGAGCTGGAGGATGTCTTGATCAGGATCATCGCGGAAGATATTTGATTACTTACTTGATAAATTGGTTGATCTTGCCTTCTGTGGCGCTGCAAAGGTCTGAGACTACCCCTTTCTTCGCCGTCCTCCTTGTTCAGGAACCACCGCCTGCTAAATATGGCGTGCGCAGTGGTGTGGCCACTATTTGTCGGCTGAATAATCAACGTGGGTACTTCGGGTAGCCTCAGACTTTTGCGATAACACTAAGTACAGCTTAGGGGGAGCCCATATTGACTTTCAGGCACGATATTGTGCCTTTGTTCACCACTCATTCGTTGGGTGGTATTTGGTATTTTCCTGCAATGCAGATCAGCCAGTCACGCCGTGTGGATCAAGTTTGTCTAGCCATCAATTCCACGGATCCTGGCTGGGCTGTTTATGGGTCGTCATGGATTGCTGTCCTTGATTGCACTATATTTCAGAGAGATATTGATTCGCTGCCCGATTGTCGTGGCCGGCGGGGTACTGAGGTAACGCTTACAATTTTGGATTATCACGGAAGTCACTGATGCTGAACCCCTTTCTGGAGGGCCTGGCGGCATTAAACATAACTACTATCACCGATACTAACGTCTCACCGACGTACTACGACCACTATAACTATTTCACCTCCTCGACGACGATCAACGGTACTAACCTAACAGTTAGTAACATAACCGCCTAATCCCTCGCTTAGACATCCACAACAACCTTCCCGCCCTTATAGACAAGATCGCTGGCATCACGAGGAACAATTCGCCCGCGGTCTTTGTCATTATTCACAACAACCCGACGCACCAAAACGTTGGCAACAACCACGGGTCGAAAGCGGTGCTCCCAGCGTGGCGTGACTTACTCTTTCTCATGAACTTTGGCGCGAAGTTAGCGCCTGCCGCCTCGTGGGAGGACATCTAGGCGCACCAGAAAGAGCTCAACGGGTGGATGGATACCTTTCGGGCCCTAACGCCCGAGAGCGGCAGCTAACTGAACGAGGCGACCTTTGAGAATGCGAAATGGAAATGGATTATTTCGTCAGCCATTATGATCGGTTAGCGGCTGTGAAGGGCACGTATGATCCTACCTGACTATTTTGGGCCAATGGGGCGGTGGGCAGGGACGTGTTGTGGAAGGCCGCGTTAGAGGATGGAAGCGGACGATTGAACCGGATTGATTGATGGCTGAATGGCTGGATATGATGAGCCATGAAAGTCGCCCTTTCCCCTTTCGTCCTTTCTCCCCGTACGGATATGATGGCGGGCGATTGTTTATAGATAGAGATGATGTGGATAGAGGTGGAAGAAAGAGGTCACGCTGACGGGAAAGCAACCTTGCTTATTAATTATCCGACCTACCTAGACATGGTCTACTAGAACTAGGGCTAGTCTAGATCAGTTCGGCGTTATGGAATCGCCCCAAGGCAGAACATAGCCACTGTACTTCACTCCCTTCACTCATCCCAGGTACCCACTCACTCTCACAGCTGTAAGAAATGCCTGGTTGGCAGGTTTCGAGAATCTTGATCGTCTGCTCGAAGACCTTGGTCTGTGCCCAGTGTCCGACATCGGTGTAGATCCATGACTCGACATTTTTGGTTCATGCCATCGCTCTGGAATTCACCATGCGAACTGACGTGGCGGCAGCGGCCAGCACAAACGTCCGCCCGCCGACATCCGTAGTCCGATCCAAGATCCAGCGGATGAAGCGGACGATCACGGCCGGTTTCTTACCGCTGCGGTTGAGGTTAGAAATGCAAAGGCCTGGATTCACCAGGTTGATGGTCACTGGGGAATACGTGGCTTGTTTCTCGCCCTTGAGCCGGGCGACGAGTTCGCAGACGAAAATCACCTGGATCAGCTTGGTGGCCTGGTATCTTTCCACTTATTCGTATTCAGATCAACATCGAAGCATGAGGCTGCTCACCTAGGTTGTTGACTAAAGTCCTTCTTCTCGGTCAACTGGGCGTACAGATCTGGGGCGTTGACCTCGGGGAATTTGGTCAAGTGGTGCGCCTCGGAGCTCACGATCACCTGATGCGGCAGCGAGCCCTGGTAATTGCTCTTCTCGTTGAGTTTGGGGAGCAGGGCAAGAGCGAGGAGAAACGTATGGAGTATGTTGGCCCAGACCGCCTGTTCGAACCCCTCATACAAGTCTTAGTCGCCCGAGTTGATGCCCGCATTTTCGACGACCACGTCGACCCGGGTCAGCTCTGTTTTCTACCGGTCGGTGGACGCAACCGTTGACGCAGTGCTCAACTGGGCCAGCGGCCACACTTCTATCGCATCGGGGTTTGGCCGCGTCGGGACACTTTTCACGAGCTCTTCCTTGGCCTTCTGGTCCTTGGGGACTGTGCGGGCGGCGAGAATCAGCCGAGAGCAGTTCAGACGATAGAAATGACGTGCCGCCTCCAGCCCAAGTCCAGTGTTGGAGCCGATGACGATGACTGTCTGTCCAGCCAATGAGTATTGTGGGAAGGGCGGAGAGACGAATAGCTGCGAGTGGAAAAAGAGGCGGACGCCAGCACCCAGCTTGGGCTCGATTGGAAATTCGAGCTGCTGTTTGGGCGCTATGGCTGCTATCGGAGTAACAGAGAGGTGGATAGGGTTGAGGTGGACTTTGAGAAGGCAAGGGTGGTTGGGGGAGAGGGGGACAGTAGAGTATATATACAAATCTAAAAATGATGACGGCGCGAGACCCGCGACGGGAGCTCCCTGGGAGCTTCTGCCCACAATAGGATGTCAGGAATTCACACGAGCGCTAATAATGCGAAGGAATGCTGCTAGTCCCTGTGTACGGAGTAAACGCCTGACATCTCACTGTCGGAGCCTGGGAGTGGCCTGTATTCAGGAGAGAGTTAATTTCGACACTTCGAAAAGCTCCGTCTAGTAGAGACCCACCCAATCGGTGATCCCGCTATGCACTCATTTGTCTTCTAGGTTGAAAAGAAGAGTAAATAATAGATACCAGAAAACTATTACCTAGACCTAGACCTACTTTGACTCCACCCTCAAGCTCGGTCCTCTAGAAATACCCTATATGTAAATAGTACTTTTGTACATGATACCACTCACCATCTTCGGTTATCCGCAATAGAACAAGAAAGATAAGCAAAATTCCACAGCCGCTTAGGCGCTCGGAATCCGGACGAATTCGGGCTCTTCTAACGCTGAGGAGCCTATGTAGGAGCCTATAAGCATGCACCCCCTCGTCTTCGCTCCGACGTACGCTTACGGTGCCAACTACCCGAAACACCTGCCATTATTCCCCAGCAGTGCAACACCACTCCAAGGTAACGGAGGCTTGCTGACCTCTCTTTGTCCCGATCTCAAGATGACAGTTAGGTTAGGCGGATGACACTCAGCATGCTTCTGTTGGGTAGTTGGTGGTGCAATGCTATAAGATCCTAAGCCCTTTAGGATTGCGCAATCGCAAGATGATTCGAAGTCGTCTCGCCCGCCTTCAGCCCCAATCCCTGAATATGTCGCCGATATTCTAGGGGAATTCATCCATCCCTCTGTGAAAGTGCTGGACGCCTTGTTTCCTGCTTATTGTCTGCTTAGTCACTTAGAACACTACATTCATATGTCCCCTCAACCTGCATCGCAAGCCTAACTCATACAGCCCCTTCATAATTCTGATCTAGTATCGTTAAGCTATACCCTAACAGCGATAGATATTTAGGAGGATTCAAGTCACTAGTTAGGGTTAGCTGAATACAGATGCAGAATTGTTTAAGTTTATGGCCGTTTGGGCGAACATTAATCTGTGAGGTTAGGTGCTCTTCAGTCCCTTGAGATACTCAATCGCTTGCAGTTGCGCGAATTGATTTAAGTTGACCCTTTGAATAGCCTGTAGCGTTAATAGAATCCTGCTTCTTGCTCGGTCGCTTTTTGCCAAGATTTAGTGCGTTCGGGTGGCATTGTATGTGGTCAAAGTATGTAAGTAGGGAAGGGACGCGCAATTTCTGGTGGAGTTAAAATCGGTAGTTTGGGGGTGGAAAGGGGGAAAGAAAATCCTCCCACCCATAGCCACAATAGAGTTAAGGTGGCCGGTAATTGCGGGATAAATTAACTACCACATACACGGCTCGCGGGGAAAAATGTGGCTCAGTACAGCTGTCTACCCGTGGCTACTCATCGATCATGACGCTTCCTCTGGAAACTTTCCCAAACTCTTCGCCTCACTACAAGTGATTCAACCGTGAAGAAAATCATGAGCAAGTGGCGCGAGCCACAGGGCGGAAACATGGCGCGATTCGCCCCTAACATAAGTTGCTGCGCCCTAGGACAAGTCTGGGCCAGGCCTTTAAAAATATGGCAGCTATAGGTAGGAAGGAATAACAAATCGCTCGAGAAAGCTTATGAAAAATTGCCACCTCAAAATAACCCATGCGTTCCACGCTGACGGCCGAAAGGACCTGGGGCCGTTGCTGGGTATTTATCATAAACGGTACTGCACCGGTACTGTCGAATTTTCCGACATCATAAAATGCGAAACTCTTAGCCATTGCCAAAGCTAGTCAACCCACGGCATCATTTCAGTCGAACATCACTGCCACCTACAAGATCAGCTCGGTCTCGAACCTCCAAGCCCCTTTCTAGTAGCACTGAATTTGGGAGTGGCAGTACATCGAGCTGAGTATGTGCCTTTAGCTAATTTTAGAGGAATGCGTCTGAAATGACTGCAGACATGTCTACTTGCGAGGAGCAAATCCTAGTGTCATTAGGTTCTCCAGTTATTGACTGTCATTCATCGAGGCATATTGTGGGTAACCGAGGAGCAATTCAACTTAGCCTCATACCACTCGAGCCGGTCATATTTTTGCAAGGAGACGGCAGGCTTGGTCGCCATTCCGAGAACAAGCCGGCTGTCACTCGGGGCTACCTGCATCTAAAAGTCAATCAACAGGCCAAAATCAAGAGCATATGTGTCTCCTTTCATGGTCTAGCGAGGTTCCAACCGTTAGGAGGTATGTCTTTATTTGCCTTGGGCACTAAGACGACACTACCGAGCGTTTCTCATATAGCTAACGCATGATTTTGTGCTCTTACTAGAGAGTACTAGAAGACAGGATCTCATCACATCTTTTATTACCTACTTCGAGGACGGGAATACGACGTTCTTAGACAGAGGCCACTACCCCTTATACGACGAGTCTTTAGTAGCTACAGAGACTGGCCGATATGTCAAAAGCTCTATTCCAGCATTTTGGGACGAGCAGATTTCTCCGCCCGATTATGATCCAGGCAGCTTATATCAGTCGAAAGTTGTAAACGATCGTCACGAAATCCCACGATATGCTAGTCACCTGAAAGGAAATTATAGCATATTTCCTGCCGGTGATTATATATACCCCTTCGAGTTTCTCGTGCACAGCTGCCTTCCTGAAAGTATCAGCACCGAGCTGATATCTATTGGCTACTACCTCGAGGCTAAAGTCGAATCTCCTGGGATATTCCGCTCAAAAATGCGGTTGAAACTTGAGATTCCTCTTCTTCGACTGCCTCCAGAGCATTCGTTGGAGTTAATTGAGCCAATCATCATCTCAAAGGACTGGCGTGAGCAGCTCCACTATGATGCTTGCATCTTTGGCAGAAGCTTCCCTTTTGGCTCGGGGATACCAATAACGTTAAAGTTGACGCCTTTCGTGGATCTGAAATGTTCCTGGATCAAAGTCTACGTGTCTCAGAACATGCAGTATTGGACAATAGGACGAGGAGCCCGCTTACTACAGCTAGGCAGAAGGAAAATGCTTCTGTTCGAAAAACAGGCTGGGGCGGAATATAAGAGCACTTTTCCCGGCAGTAGATTTCAAATCACTTCAGACCGAGGCTCGATACGACTCGCGAACATACAAACTCCAACTCTACTCGGTAAAGTACTAGAAACGCGTCAGATTGATATGGATGTGCAATTGCCTAGATGCCACGAATTAAAAGAAAGGCCACAGTGGCAACGGCTTCAAACAAGCGCTAAGTCAGGAAAACTTGATGTGAACCACTGGATTCAGGTAAGGAGTCACTCAATCTGCTGATGTGTCTTTGGTATTAGATATTGGCCATCTATACAGCTCTGCTAATTCTCACACAGATCGTCCTGTGTCTTTCCAGGATAGATGAGACAGCCACGAGAAAACAGTATGCTTTCCAGCTCCTGATTATCGAAACGCCTATCACTGTTCTGTCCTGCAAGGCAACTTCGTCCAACATTTACGTTCCGCCATACACAAATGAACCTAATATGAATCCAATGCCAGCACGAAATTTGCAATGTGATTGTGTTGGGAGTAACTTTCCAAAGACTCTCGCACCCATGCACAAAGCCGACGCGCTAAAGACCGAACAATCCACGTCTGTCGACATAATCTTGCCGGACATGACAAGGTCACTCAACTTTGATAGCACTTGCAGCAACGTCAAGCCGCCAGCTCAAGTCCACATAGCTGGATGAATTTGTTCCAGAACTATCCTGAAGAGTGACCCCGTGAAGAGTTACCTGGCCGTACAGCATGTCTCGAAACTGGTGTAACGTCTTATGTTGACTTTCAGGCCTTGGCGCCAAGAAAAAATTGTCTATATTTAATTTATTGATGTACCCTTGTGCGTTGGAATGCGTATTGCTTCTGACGTCGATTACCTAGAACTCTTTATTATGTATTCGCTTATAACCTCAATACGTTCAGCATCTCTATACCCCACCACCAATTCAACCTCCTGAGAGATGGATATCTAAATAATTATTCATGTGATTGGATCAAGATAACGCCAAAACCAGCCCCTTCAAAGCATGAGCTTACCTATTGTAGGTATTGTAGTGGCCAGGTCATATGGATCGAACCTTACTCCGGAAAATAAATTTACCGGACCCTCCCTCCCGAAAACAACTGTTTAAACCAGCTTACCAAGATGATTGCCTTGGGCAGCATATCGCCTGGCTCTGTAGGGCGCGGTTTAATTAACCAAGAAGTCTAGCTAGTAATCAGTCATTAAGCTCTCCTGGCGTGCTTACATTGTTCTATCTCTACAGCCTATGCGGAGGACTTTTGCGGAATTTAGTATGGCTTTGTAGAGTCTAGAGGTTGAAACTATTTGTGATCTTGTAAGTTGTAACTCGTGAGTCTAAGTTTCAGGCTCATGTTTCTTGCGTAAGTCCGCGCGCAAGTCTGAGAACTACATTCGTGAGATCAGCACGGGAAATTCGAGAACCATTTGCGAGGAGAAAAGTATCAGGAGTAAGCAGGGAACAACATTCCCCTTACTCTAAAATTGTAGCATGTTGTATGGAAGCAGCAAACTCTAGTTCAAGGGCTGATAATTGGAGCCGGTCTAATCCAGGTTAATTCGACGCGGGAGGTAAATTCCACCGTGAATGAAAATATGGAGATAATGGAAAGCGGGGAACCTTATGGCTGACAAAAATGTTGATGTGGTGCGCAAGTATAATTAAGGTTTTCTTCAGTGTCTAGACCGTGTCGGATCCAGGATTCCACTAAGAGTCTTACCCCATCATTGGAATGCCAAGACTATGGACCTAGTAGCTTTCGAGGGAAATCACGTTCAGAGTGAATCAACCAGTTGTCGGAATCGTGGCTTGTGAAGCCCAAGGTTGTCGAAATTTGGCTTCTTTCGTGGGGTGGCAAGAACCTTTCAGGGCGAAGTTTCACAGCACCACGCTTAACCGAGATGCTTTAAAGCATGAAGTCTACTAACATCATTATGTCAATGCTTCGGCGCTCTGCTACTTAATCGCATCAAGCAGGTCTATCAGTTGAGCCACGCGTGTGCCGACGACAACTGGTAAAGAGAAGAACTTGACTCATTGTTACAAGGGACGTTATAATGCCGACATCCAAAGAAAGTGATATTCAGTGTGGTGCGTACCCCTGTCTCCTTCTCCAGATGGAACTTTTCTAATCATTTAGAATATGCTCCAAATCTAGCAACGGGAAACGTGATCCTCAACAGCACACCACCCTCTCCGTCCTATTTACATACAGAGCAAAGTAGTCGCAACAGTGCGACGTTCAGTCGAACTGATGCTGCTGTTCTCACCGCAGAGCTCGCGACGGCATTGCCTGAACTGCGAGCGCTCGATTCTCCAGCGTGGGCAGCCACCCAAGCAGAGCAGGAACTGACCTTCATTCGTGGGTGTCGCTTGTACCCCAAGGCTATCGCCTGGTCATTCATCTTATCTTCCACCCTGATAATGGAGGGATTCGATACCCTTCTTATTTTCAACTTCTTCGCATTCCCTGCATTCAAACAAAGATACGGCACACCGACACCCGACTCCGGGTATCAAATATCCTCAACGTGGCAATTCGCTTTGTCAACTGCAGCCGAGGCTGGTGAGATAGTTGGACTGCTTGTGAATGGCTACGTCGCTGATCGAATCGGCTATCGCTGGACAATGGTCTCTGCGTTGACAATCTTAATGTTGAGTATTTTGTTGGCATTTTTCGCGGCAAATATCCGGATGTTGTTGGCAGCACAAATTTTGTGTGGCATTCCATGGGGCATTTTTCAAACATTATCCACCACATACGCAGCGGAAGTGATGCCTATCACTTTACGTGCCTATCTCCTCAGTAATGTGAACCTGTGCTGGGTTCTTGGCCAATTTCTGGCTACAGGAATACTGAGAAATCTCGTCGACAATACGTCCCAATGGTCGTATCGGATCCCTTTTGCACTTCAGTGGGCTATTGGCTGCCCGTTCTAGTCGCAGTCGCATTCGCCCCAGAGTCTCCATGGTGGTTAATCCGCCACGGACGACAATGTGATGCCCATAGATCATTGACGAGGTTAACCAGGAAGAACGAGATCCATATTGCCCAGACAGTGGCTATGATGGAGCATACCAACGAGATTGAAAAATATCTGAAAGAACATGACGGGGACATATCATATCTAGACACCTTCAAAGGGGTAGATCGCCGGCGGACCGAGATCGCCTGTATGGTTTGGATCGCACAGCAGGTATGCGGCACCAGCTTGATGGGTTGGGCGTCAACATTTTACGAGCGAGCTGGTTTCAGCGTCGACAACGCATTCAATCTCTCCCTGGGAATCTATGGACTAGCCATAGTTGGCGCTGTCATCTCTTGGTCAGCCTTGTCACATTTCGGACGTCGTACGCTCTATCTTTGCGGCCTTTCAGCACTACTTGCTATTCTACTGGTTAGTGGGATTGTGGGTAGTCTTCCAACATCCCATGGACAGCTCTGGACTCTTGGGTCTTTGCTTTTGCTTTTGACATTTGTATACGATATGACGATCGGACCCGTGTGCTATGTTCTAGTCGCGGAAATCCCATCGACTCGGCTTCGTACCAAAACTGTGGTCCTGGCTCGGATTGCCTATAATTTAGCCGGGATTCTCATCAATTGGATGACACCACATATGCTAAGCCCCACGGGATGGAATTGGAAGGGAAAGTCTTCTTTCTTCTTCGCTGGCACAACAGCTCTGTGCCTTCTCTGGACATACTGGAGACTGCCAGAGACCTTCGGCTTGAGTTATCTCGAGATTGACATTCTATTCGAACGAAATGCAAAAATGGGCAAGTTTCGCGAGCTTCGCAGGAACCTCGAAAGCTCGGGATACTTTAGCATGCGGAATGTGCCTGGAGAGTCGGGCGTTTGGCAGAGGTATTAAATCAAACATTTCTATCAAAATGGCATCCCTTTCCTTGAGCACCGCATCAATCAACGCTAGTGTTATCGGCACTTCGAATACTCCAAAATAAACTGGTTATTTAGAGTTACAGTCGGTTTGTGTGTGTGTCTCATTTACGCTAACCCCTCGATAAGTGATATGCAACCTACGACAACTAGGTATATAATGATGTGCGTATTATAATGGGGGATATGCTCAAGGTAGCGTGCCCGATCAAATTCAGGCAGGCCGGGGCGCGAGAGAACAACCAACCTCACCAGAGCGGCGGCGCATGGCAGCAGTATGGACGGATCATATGCAGAGAAAGAATAGAATAGGACTCAAGTGATAGAAAGATGAATGTATTCGGGTACGTGTCCTGAACGAGTGCGTAGCTGGATGTCCTCTCCCCCAGGATACTCTTGACATAAACGAGCGGAATAGCCAAAAGCAGTGCAAATCATCCAAACCAAACTGTCCTCAAGACCCTTCTTCAAACCGCTAAGTCCAATAGCAATAAAAACATAGCGCAACCGATGAAGTCTCTTCCCCTGGCATCTTCTTCCTCCCGCCTATTGGCATCATCATCATCATCATCATCATCATCATCATCATCATCATCATCATCATCATCATCATCATCATCATCATCATCATTATGATCTTTCCTCCGTATTAGGGACGGAGTGCTTGACGATCGCCCGAACGAGTCTAGATTCTAGAAGGCGAAAAACTAAGACACCAACACGCTAGTGCGAGGCATCTCGTTCGTTATCGGTCGCTTTCTAGTCTCGCCCCGTCGCCTACCCCGGCCTTGTTTTTTGGCACCAACGAAGAGTCACAAGATACAGTAGAAAAAAAGGCCAAGGGTAGGTACGTAATGATTGCCTGTTGACACCCGACAATCCTTCGCTATAGGGCCTGTACTTTTGTAAGTTCTAGGGCAATGAACACACCTCAAGTAATCCTCCTCGTGGAAACTGGTCAGGCGACCACAGAAGAAAGCGCAAGGCCTTAGCCCCACGACCCACGCGTTGTCTCTGCACCACTGACATCGTGGAGCAGCCCCTGCTGCACCCCGTTCGATGGCGGCTCCTTTGACTCAAAATTGTTTCGAACTCTCGAGGGCCTGTCTCAGTACGCATAGGACCATAGGTGGATTCACGGGGTGGGTTTCGAGCCTCCTTGCAATATTCGAGACTTTCTACCCCTACTTAATCAGCATTTGAAGGATAATATTAGATTGATAAAGTGGGTTTCTCGCTGTAGGGCTGGTGTGCTATTTCCTGCACCGGTCGGGCTGCAGCAGTCAAAGTGAAACATGCATGTTCAGTTTGATCAACAATGAAAGAAATTATGAAAGGAACAAGACCAGGGCACGAATTGAATCAAGCATGGGAGCACACGTTAACACGATCGATGCAATTATTGAGGGGACTGCTGAGTTGATGCAAGGGCGAGGCTGTACCCCACAACGCCATACTGTAAGCACAAATCTACAGGCTAAACTTTAGCACCAAACCCCCATAATATACGAGTATACGGTGACTTCTATAGGTACGAACTCGGTAAGTAGGTATATATCTATATGTTTGATGGTAAATCATCAGCTGGACAAACACTAGAAGCTGCACATGTTCAAGTCGCCTTGTTAAAATCCTACTCAGCTGGAGACCGTGAACCCTGGCGCCCTCATGCGGAAAACGTCCATTTCCCTGTCCCAGTCACACTATCGGAGTACAAATCTCCAAGTTAAATAATGCGCTTCCAATGGTTACTATGAGGCACTACCGTAGCACTCGCTTCAAATGACTATGCCACTCTGGAGCGCCACAATCCCACGACCGCTCAAGTTTCAACACGGAATATATAATCTCTGCCAGGCAGGTCGGAATCAGTGCTGTCGGCGCACCGAGCCTCAGCGCCCTCAGAAGTAACGATGGAAGTAGTAGAAGTACCCCGCCTATATAGGTACCTACCCATCACCAAGTCTAAATTCGGGCGGGCATGGACCGTGCTCCTCTACACATGCATTCCCGCAACACCCAAGGTTCGGGTCCCCAATAATCGGGCCTCGGTACCTTCATCTCGCGTCTCTATTCGCACGAGATGAAGCGTTACCCGCTCAATAAGAACGAAAAGGAACGGAAATTCTACAGGGTTTTAGTCTAGACTCTGCGTAACCTGTCTAC
>JAXQJV010000202.1:0-27856 GCA_037042255.1 Penicillium sp. PG106-07D | reverse complement strand
CTCTTTCGAATACTCTTTCGAATACTCTTTCGAATACTCTTTCGAATACTCTTTCGAATACTCTTTCGAATACTCTTCCAATAGGCAGTCTAGTACTTTAGTTTTTTTTAGTTTAGTATTCTTTTTTACGTACAAAGGCTATATACTCTTAAATTATGTAGATAACACTAAGTAGACGAGTAAACTCGGTGAAGGGTGACTATGGCTGTTAGGAATCAGGTCTACCTTATATTATCGATTATTTCTATCTTGATGCCTGATTTCCTGAATTGCGGGTATTGTTGAAAGGTATCTTTAGGCATTCCTAGGCAGGAGTGCGGTCAAGATATGCAGAAGGGGGGGTCAATTTAGTAATCCCCTGTGAATACAGATCATAGTAAGATGTCCACGGTCGTTGGACCAGCTAGTGTCATTGTAAGAATTTCAGGGGCTACTCAGGCAAAGCTCGACAAAAGATTCCATCCGTGACACCAACGAATTTACCAACTCGATAGAAGGAGAAGATTGTGTTCAAGAAAATGATTCTTTGGAACCCAGGCAATGGCCTGATGGGTAACCCCGAGAGATGCCAGAAATACAAACGGGTATGCCGCGCTAGAAATAGATATGCCCTCCCAAGCGCCAAGACAATATGCTCACGCCAATTGAAGCACAAAAAAAAACACCAGCAGTATGCATAAGAACGTAAAAATGGGGCGAAGACTTCAAGAATCATTCGTCTTCATCATCATAGGAGTCGGTCGTGGCAGCCCATCCACACTGCCAGTCTCGACCATCCTTCGAACCTTGGCTTCGAAGCTCGCGAGCTTCGGGCCCTTCGCGCCAGCATCGGGCAAGGTAGTCGTCACTGACGGTGACAAGCTCTCCATTGACCGTCCAAGAAACACCCGTGACTTCTTTCTGATGTCCCTCGACGAGAGGAGTGCCAGATTCATAGATGGGAATAGTATCTTCAAGTCTTCCAGACAAACCAACGCCAGAGTTCGTGCGACGGAGGCCAGATCGAGTTGTGAAGAGAGATGTTCGAGTAACTGGCAGATCGTTCGGCAGAGTCTTCACGGGAGACTGCAGGAACCGTTCATCGGTAGGAAAGAGAATCGGACACTGATCGCTACTACCGACGGCCAACATCTCCGCATGGTTATCAGAAGCTCTGCGAACCGCGAGCTTAACATAGAAAGTAGAAACTTGAAGACGTGGATGGCGGAATCCATACAGAGGACCCAGTCCTTCTTTGTCAGAGCCGCCTGATCGTCGCGGGCGAGCATTGTTGAGAGAGAGCTCAGGTGCGTGCCCAAGAACCAAATGGGAGGTCGAGTAGGTATAGACGGTGCCATCTCGACAAAGGGTGTACAGCCTTGCACCATCGCCACCGAAAGCCATCGAGGTCAGGCCAAATCGCCGATACTTGATATGACTGTCAGGTTCGCGGGTAGTGGACAATGGGAGGACGGGTCGGCCACGGCGATTATTATGCGCTGTCCGCAAATCCCATAGTCGGACACTGGCGCTAGCCTCGGACGCCGTGACGAAGAGATTCTCCTGACCGGGTGGGAGAAAAGCCAGTGAAGTGACAGTGATATCGGATCGGCCAAAAGGAGGGGCATCGGATTTATCGAGAGCAGACTTTTGTGGCGTGGTGTATGCGTGAGCACCGTGGATGGTGTTGAGAACTTGAGGGAATGACATCTTTGGTGGTGCTGAGGTGTTCGAAGATTCGCCTTCAGACTCCAGAGAACATCGAACTTGCAGTGACGGGCGCTCAATTCCCTTGCACCGAAGGTCCCAGATGTTCACATTGCCATCCCGGCTACATGTTGCGAGCACCTTGTTGTTGGAAGCAGGCTGGAACTGGACTCGCTTCACCGAGGAGGCATGATTGTGTAAACAATGGATCGGTCGCTGGGTAGTCATATCAATAATCAGGGACGTTTGATCTCCAGATGCGGTAGCGAGTAGCAGGTCATCAGATGAGAATTCAAGATCCATGATCGAGTTCGTATGCGGACGAAAACCAAGGTAAGCACTAGAGAATCCTCGTTCGTCCTCTTTGGAGGAATCTAATAGACGGATGCCGCCTTCCTCGTCACCAACGGCGACCAATGAGTTCGCTAAATGTAGTCAGTACGTGACGCAAATTCTTGAATATAGGTGACCCAGGCTTACTATTGCATGAAGCATTACAAAACGGGAGCGCTAATTGTCCATCGTCAGCATAGCTGGCACAGGAATGGCGATCTTCTGGCTGCGAATGAAAGTCAGACGTTAAATCTTGCCAGCCTATAAATAATTAGACTCAAGATTCAGACGGATCCATTCGTCGAAACTAACCAGCTCCAGCAGTTGATCGAATGGTCAATCGACTCGCACGTGAGCCCTGTAGAGTTCGCATAAACAATGAACCAGAGGTTTGCAATACACGGGACCGGCTGACTGGCGAGACTGGTCGGCGTTTAGGAGGACTTGTCGGGGTGGTCTGGGTGTTGCGGCCCCTCGTGATTACAGCGGTGATGTCGATATCTCGAACGATGGCTCTATGCTCGTTTTCATCACCCGCCGGAGACCGGATGCGAACCTTCTTCAATGGCGAGGATTGAAGCGGAGACGCCACCGAAGAGAACGAGTGCTTCCTTTTCCTGCTTGGTGTGCGAGGGAAATCTTCCGGGAGACCATCATGAGTGCTTCGCGCACTGCCTGTCTTCGATGATCTTGTAAAAGCGGGACCGAGGCGATTGACCGCTGGCGAGTTCAGCGCCCGCAGGGCCTGACGGTTGGTCTTCACACTGCTAGCATTATTACCACTGTTCAATAGAGACCGAGGCGTGAAAAAGCGTCGAAAGGACCGAGGCGTGACCGTTGGCGGCTTTTTCTGTCGGCGCCCACCACCTGCTGCTTCGGATGCAACTGATGGCGGGGAGGATGGTATCTCTTGGGACGAGAGAGGTAGGATAGGCTCTGATCGGGGCAGTTCAGGAAGACCAGCAAAACGGTCCATTGTGTGTTCGCTCAGCCCAAGAGAAAAGAGAGCCTATGGTGGAATACATGAGTGAAAAGATTTGGCCCAAGGGGGTAAGATGGGGAGGAGCGGGTCTGGTCTCTCGTGGTCGTGTTGCGCGCATCGGACGTGACGCGGAGCGTGTGGTTCGGGTATTTGACACCTCAATTCAGGCGCCAAGGCCAGATGGTACAGCAAAGACGTGACGAAATTGGTATTGAAGGTCGAGGCCGCCTTAATCTGGTTTACTCCGTACTAGAGCCAGAAAAGGCAAGCCTCAAGCTAATATTTGGAATTGTCGGTTTCGTGATTCAATTGAAGAGATAGGCAAAGCAATGGAAATACTTTTGAAGTCAATATGGACACAAAGTGTGCTGCCCAAAGCCCAAACAAAGTTGACTGCTACCCTCCACGTACACAGAGGTTCAACTTAATTATACCATGTAGAAACTCTGAATGCTTTGAACTATGAAGTCGCAGTCGTGTCGTGTACACTTTTCATACTCTATTCATGTTCCATACTTGGGTTATGGTCTGTTGTGGTCTGTACGATCTACTGGTGAACTCTGTCCAACCGACCGTCCAGAAAGGCGGTCCCACTTGACCCTCACCGCCTCCCATTCTGCCACGAATTATCGGATTTTTCGATTTTTTTTCTTTGCGATACAACGAGAATCTTCAACCGTGCACGATTCGGTCTCGCCTCTCAACAATGGCGCCGATCAAGCGGAAGGGGAATGCCCCCGAAGAACCGGCTACTCGTCAGCCGCAGAAGCGCGCCAAGGTCGGAATAGAGGACCGCAAGCAAGACTCGAAGCCCAAAGATACCGCTCACAAAGCTTCGGAGCTCTCTGTTCTTCGTGATGATGAGCCGTCTTTCCCCCGTGGTGGCGGTAGCGTTTTAACTCCTCTGGAACGCAAGCAAATTCAGATCCAGGCCAACAAGGATGTCTTGTTCGAGCAGAAAGGAGCTAAGAAGCCGACCCGCGAATTTGTCGACGACAACGACGACGACGAAGATGAAGATGTCGAGATGGAGGATGCGGAAACAACAGCGACGGCCAAAAAGTCTCGAAAGAAGAAGGCGAAAGGCAAGAATTCAACCAATAAGGAATCCTCTGAGAAGGAAGGTGTGCGAATTGAGGGTCTCAGCTACAAGGTACGAGCGAGGTTGAAAACCACTTCGTCGGGTTCTCTAGCTGACTGTTACAGCGCATTGTACCGGGATCCATGATTCTTGGCCAGGTTTCTAGCATTACTTCCCACGATATCGCCATCTCTTTGCCCAACAATCTCGTTGGATTCGTTCCTCTTACTTCTGTCTCAAAGGTCCTGGACGACAAGATCGAGAAACTACTGAACGAACAAGATGATGACGAGGAGGAGGATACCTCTGACGATGAGATTTTCGATCTAAAGGAACACTTCTATATTGGCCAGTACCTCCGAACATACGTTGTCTCTACCGGCACCGAAGCCACCGAGGCGGGAGGTCGCAGCAAGAAGCGCATTGAGCTGTCCATCGATCCCAGACAAGCCAACAGTGGTCTCTCAAAGTCTGATTTGATTGTTGATTCGGCTGTGCAGGCTGCGGTTGTGAGTGTGGAGGACCACGGTGTGGTGATGGATCTCGGTATCGAGGGCTCCGATCTCAAGGGCTTCATGTCGTCCAAGGAAGTCGACCCTCGCGTGGAGTACTCCAGTCTCAAGGAAGGCTCAGTTTTCCTTTGCATGGTCACTGGTCAGAACGCCAGCGGAAACGTGGTCAAGCTCTCCTCCAAACTCCAGTCTTCTGCTTCAATCAAGCACTCGCACTTCCTCAGCGCTGCACCCACCATCAACTCCTACCTTCCCGGTGTCGCCGCTGAGATCCTCTTGACCGAAGTCACACCGAATGGCATGGCCGGAAAGATCATGGGAATGCTCGATACCGTTGTCGATGTGGTTCAGTCTGGTGCAGACGACGGCAAATTGGATTTGGAGCGCAAGTGGAAGATGGGAGCCAAGATCAAGGGCCGTATCGTCTCCACCTTCCCCAACTCGGAGCCTTTCAAAGTCGGCTTTTCAATGCTTGACCACGTTCTCAAGCTTTCCTCTGATAGCCGTGGCCCTGGCTCATCCGACGACGCACCCGCCATCTCCGCCATTGTCCCCGAGGTCACCGTTGTCAGGATGGACTCCAGCGGCATGGGCTTGTATGTGCAGATTGGCGAGACCAAGCACGTTGGATTTGTGCATATTTCCAGACTTTCGGATGGCAAGGTGGAGTCCATTTCACCCGAGTCGGGTGCTTTCAAGATTGGTTCTACTCATGAGGCCCGCGTTGTTGGATACAACATTATCGACAACCTTTATCTTCTCTCCTTCGAAAAGTCTGTCATCGAGCAACCATTTTTGCGCCTTGAAGATGTTAACGTTGGAGCTATCGTGAAAGGAAAGGTGGAAAAGCTGTTGATCGGGGCCACTGGTATGGATGGTCTTATTGTCAGCCTCGCTGACGGCATCACTGGATTGGTTCCATCGATGCATTTTGCAGACACTCAACTTCAGTTCCCAGAAAAAAAGTTCCGCGTGGGTCAAAAGATTTCCGCCCGCATTCTTTCCGTGAACCTCGATAAGCGCCAAATCCGTTTGACTTTGAAGAAGAGTCTGTTAAATAGCGAGTCTGCTATTTGGAATAACTACAAGGACATCGTGGCTGGGGCTCAGTCTCCTGGTACCATCGTGAATCTGCAGCCTCACGGTGCTGTCGTTCAGTTCTACGGCACTGTGCGCGGCTTCCTCCCCGTTTCCGAGATGAGCTCGGCTTATATCAAGGACCCGGCGGAGCACTTCCGACTGGGCCAGGTTGTCAATGTGCACGCTTTGAGCGTTCACGCCGCCCAGGGCCGACTCGCTGTCTCTTGCAAGGACCCCTCGACCTTCACTGAGAAGTATGGCCAGGCTTTCGAGGACATTCAACCCGGCTTGCTCGTCTCTGGTACGGTCTTCGAGAAGTCGGGTGATGATTTGCTCCTGAAGCTTGATGAAACCGACCTGGTTGCCCGTCTCGATATCCAGCACATCATCGATGGATCTCCGTCCAAGCAGAGCTCCACTCTCTCCAAGATTCGTGTTGGCCAGAAGCTGAACGACCTTTTGGTTCTGGACACCCAGCGAGCTCATCGCCTTATCCGTGTTTCCAGCAGAGCCAGTCTGAAGAAAGCAGTCAAGCAAGGAAACATGCCCAACAAGTTTGAGGGTGTTCAGGAAGGTGCCACGGTGACTGGCTTCGTTCGCAACATTACGCCTGCGGGCCTATTCGTTGAGTTTCTGGGTGGTTTAACCGGCCTCGTCCCAAAGCGTCTCATCGATGATGCCAACCTCGATCAGCCGCAGTTCGGAGTTTCGAAGGGCTCAAACATCACAGTCCGTGTTCACGAGGTTGACACTGACTTCCAGCGTTTCATCTTAAGTCAAAAGACTGTCGCGACTACCAGTGCCGCTTCCAAGAAGACCAAAGAGCCTGTGCAGACAGACGATGCACTCGCGAACCCCGTCGATGAAGAGGTCAAGTCTATGTCCGATCTTGCCTTCGGTCGGGTCGTCAAGTGCAAGGTTGTCTCCGTCAAGGCTACCCAAGTCAACGTGCAACTAGCAGACAACATCCAGGGCCGCATCGACGTGTCTGAGGTCTTCGATAAGTGGGAAGACCTCAAGGATCGCAAGCAGCCCCTGCGATTTTTCAAGGCCAAGCAGATTCTTTCCGCCAGAATTCTCGGTATTCATGATGCCCGCAACCACAAGTTCCTCCCCATCTCCCACCGCAGTGGCAAGTATCCTGTCTTCGAGCTCTCCCTCAAGCCCAGCTTCATCGAGGCTGCTCAGCCCGAACCTCTCAACATGGATAAGGTCAAGGTTGGCACTTCTTGGATGGGCTTTGTCAACAACGTTGCCGACGACTGCCTTTGGATCAACTTGTCTCCCAATGTCCGCGGCAGACTCCGCTTCATGGATGCGTCCGATGATCTTTCTCTCCTAACCGACGTTGAGAAGAACTTCCCCATTGGGTCTGCTCTCAAGGTCCAGGTCACTGCTGTCAACGCCGACAAGGGTCATTTGGATCTCTCTGCCAAGCAGGGCTTCGACAAGCTCTCCTTCGGTGATGTCTCCGTTGGCATGATCTTGCCCGGCCGTGTGACCAAGATCACAGAGAAGCAGATCATCATGCAGCTCGGCGAGGCTCTTGTCGGTGCTGTGAACTTGATCGACATGGCCGACGACTACTCCAAGGCCAACCCCTCTATTTACCACAAAAATGAGGTGCTGCGTGCCTATGTCATTGCCGTCGACCAGGCCAACAAGAAGATCTTCTTGTCACTCCGACCCTCCAAAGTTCTGAGCTCGTCACTCCCTGTACAAGACCGCGAGATCGCGTCCGTCAAGGACGTCAAGCCCAACGATGTTATTCGCGGTTTCATCAAGCGTATCACCGATGCCGGTCTCTTCGTCGCCGTTGGTCATGAAGTGACTGCCTACGTCCGTGTCTCCGACCTTTCCGACTCCTATCTCAAGGAATGGAAGGATTCGTTCCAGGCAGACCAGCTAGTCAAGGGCCGCGTTACTCTGGTTGATGCGGAGCAGGGCAAGCTGCAGATGAGCTTGAAGGACTCTGTCCTAGACCCTAACTTCAAGGCCCCGATCACCCTTCGGGATCTCAAGGTGGGCCAGATCGTGACTGGAAAGGTGCGCAAGGTTGAGGAATTCGGTGCCTTCATCGTCATCGATCGCTCTGCCAATGTCAGTGGTCTCTGCCATCGCAGTGAGATGGCTGAGAAGCGCGTCGAGGACGCTCGCACTCTATACGATGAGGGTGATGCCGTCAAGGCCAAGATCATCAAGATCGATACCAAGGCTGGCAAGATCTCATTCTCTTTGAAGGCCTCGCACTTCCAAGACGAAGTGGATGAGGAGAGTGAAGACGAGGAGATGGAAGATGACGCCGGTGGTGTTGAGCTCGGCGAGGACGAGAGTGCTGATGAGGATGACGACGATGTTTCCATGGGCGGCGTTGAAGTCGAGGATGACAGTGATGAGGATGAGGATAGTGATGAGGACGATCTCACGAATAGTGCTTCCAAGGAGGGCGGTCTCGGCGCCGGTGGTTTCGACTGGAGCGGCAACGTTCAAGATGATGAGGCTGAGGTTGCTGACTCATCTGACAGCGACGAGGAGGAAGATCAGAAGAAGAAGAAGAAGAAGAAGAGCAAGCCCGAGATCCAGGTTGACCGCACTGGCGACCTGGACGCGAATGGTCCTCAGACCGTTGCTGACTACGAACGTCTGCTGCTGGGTGAGCCGGACTCCTCGCTGCTGTGGCTGCAGTACATGGCGTTCCAACTGGAGCTTGGTGAGGTGGAGAAGGCCCGGACTATTGCCGAGCGTGCTCTTCGCACTATCACCATGGGCCAGGATTCTGAGAAGCTGAACATCTGGGTGGCTCTCCTGAACTTGGAGAACACATATGGCAATGACGACAGTCTCGAGGAGGTGTTCAAGCGGGCCTGTCAGTACAACGAGCCCCAAGAGATGTACGATCGGATGATCAGTATCTACATCCAGTCTGGCAAGAACGAGGTATGTCACGTTTCGCTGCTATATCCGAAAAGTCTTTCCACCCGGTTACTAATCCTATATCAGAAAGCGGATGATCTCTTCCGGACCGCCATGAAGAAGAAGATCTCTACTCAGTCGCCCAAGTTCTTCCTGAACTACGCCACCTTCCTGTTTGACACGATGGCTGCCCCCGATCGTGCGCGGGGTCTGCTGGCCCGCGCTCTGCAGTCGCTCCCGGCACACACGCACGTCGAGACCACCTCCAAGTTCGGTCAGCTCGAGTTCCGGTCTGCCAATGGTGACATTGAACGTGGTCGCACCGTGTTCGAGGGCCTGTTGTCCTCGTTCCCCAAGCGCATTGATCTGTGGAACGTGCTGATCGATCTGGAGATGAAGGCGGGCGATGCCGAGCAGGTCCGCCGGTTGTTCGAGCGGGTGCTTGGCCTGCAGCATAAGAAGGGCTCTGTCACCGTGGACCCCAGCAAGAAGGTCAAGCCCAAGCAGGCACGATTCCTGTTTAAGAAGTGGCTGGCCTTTGAGGAGAAGCTAGCGGCGGCCGAGGGTGGGGATGAGAAGATGGTGGAGGAGACCAAGGCGCGGGCCGCAGCCTATGTCAAGTCTCTGCGGGAGGAGGAGGAGGAGTAGAGCAGCTATTCTTGTTCTACGTGGTTTGTCGGAGGGTGTTGTTGAGACATTTGCTTCTTGTCTAAAAAAAAGCTCGGGTCCATGTTTGTCTTTATCTTTGTGGAACCCGTGGGTGTTTGGGACTATTGCATTTGTTGTATATAAAGCGCTATGACGCAGATCATTCATGAAATATTCTTCTATTTATGGTTTACTCGCTTTCTTGAGGTGCATAGTGGCCAGACCCATTGGAAGGGTGTAGCTGTTGAATACCTCTATCCTGCATAACACTGAACTGTTGTAGATGTGGAAGACCGGCCTATCCGAGCACTGGACGCTTGCATGCGCACTTGCACTGTGTTCCTCGTAGACCGCAACTTGTAGTGGATGTAACTTCGCACTGACCCAAGTACCAATCTTCACTTTCAGAGTCTCTGGTCTTATGAAAGTTGACTCCAGCCAACAACGGCCAGAGTGTGCCTGCGTGGCGCTGATCGGCTTATCTCGTTGGTCTGCACGCCTAAAGGCGGTTGTACCACGCATTTCATCCAATGGGTGACGACAGGAGCACGGCATGGCTGGAACGTTTGGACCCCAATTATCCTTTGCCGCTTCCCTTTTCGCCTGCGGCTTTTCGCAGCGAGAGCATTGACCATTTGAAGTGGTGGCAGCATAGCAGTAGTGATTCGTGAATCTCGATTGCCGATAGCAGCAAAGGAGGGAAGACGGGGTTCAACCAGGAAGTCTACGGGTGGCACCGCTGGAGAAAAGTCTCGCCATCGAGCGATGTCGCTATGATGTCGCCGCGAATATATCCGATACCTTCAGCCCCCAGCATCGTGAACTGACCCCTCGTCTCGCTCTCCTCTCTTTTTTCAAGTCCCTCTCCCCTCTCTGTGGATTTGAGAGATTCACCGAAATTCAATTGTGCCCACTATGCGTGGCTCTCTCCAGCCGATGGACGTGACCAGTCCCATATGCCTGGTCGAGGCACCCTTCGAGGCCTACGCCGACTCTCCTTGCTCCATGCCCACTGCTGCGAACTCCATCGACGAGAACACAGTTAAGGGCCGCTCTACCGTACGAGTTGAAGCGATTCCCCGCGCAAAGGTGGGGCCGAGCATCGGCAAATGGCGACATTCACTGGCGAGCTTCGTTCAGTCCTGGCCCTGGTTTGCGACTCGCGAGGCTCATCGCGAGGAGGCCTTCCCGCTGCTTTCGGAGAATACACCAAATCATCAGAAGCGGTGTCGGAAGGCGTGGGTGAAACGTTGGCTTCTGCGAGGATTGCTGGGGGTCTTCGTCATGCTGTGAGTACAGGGCCTACAGGCTTCCAGTACCATAAGCAATTTGTGGATGGATTCTATGGATTGATCATATATGATCGAGATTGAGCTTTGACCCAAGACCGGGACTGACGATTATGCTCTAGAGGCATTATCCAGTCCATCTCGATTGCTATCGGAATCGGGCTGACCTTCTTCCCGGACGAATATGACCACGCAGCACGCTTGTGGATGCAAACCAGCGAAAAAGTCGATCCCGACGATATCAGTCACTGGCCTCCAGACTTCGCCCGCGAGATCATTCCTGTCAGATGTCATTCGCACAATGACTACTGGCGCCGGGTGCCTCTGTTCTCAGCCCTCAAGGCAGGTTGCATCGGAGTTGAGGCTGATGTGTGGCTATTCGACGAGGAACTGTACGTCGGCCACACGCGATCTTCACTGACAAAGCGTCGCACCCTGCACTCCTTATACGTCGAGCCACTGGTGCGCATTCTCGATCGCCAAAACCCGGTTACCTCGTTCCGGCGCGAGATCGATTCGCCCCCGCACGGGGTTTTCGATATCGACCCCGGCCAGAGCCTCATCTTGCTGATTGACTTCAAGACGGACGGTGCCGCGACTTGGCCCGCCGTGGTGAAGGAGCTTGCACCACTCAGGGATAGGGGATATCTCACTTTCTTCAACGGACGGGATATCGTCCCGGGACCAGTGACGGTAGTCGGAACGGGAAACACGCCCTTCGATCTACTCACGGCAAACACCACCTACCGAGATATCTTCTTCGATGCCCCGCTCGACAAACTCCTCGACGACACCAGCCTCGGCCTCGGCCAGGTCGGCAACCACGTCTCGAGTGTCAAGCGGTCCACGGGCATGGGCCAGGGTCTATCCGGCATGCCGGACAGGATCAATGCGCACACCTTCAATGTCACAAACAGCTACTATGCGTCCGTGTCGTTCAAAAGCGCCGTCGGATTCCCCTGGCCCTTCCATTTCACGGAGAGCCAGATGGACTTGATCCGGCGGCAAGTCCGGATCGCGCATAGCCATGGGCTGAAGGTGCGGTACTGGGGGTTACCTAGTTGGCCGCGCAGTCTGCGGAATCACATTTGGCGGATCCTCGTGCAGGAGGGGGTTGATATGCTGAATGTGGATGATTTGGCGGCTGCGACTAGGGGGGAGTGGAAGATTGAAATTTTGGATTGGTGGTTCTGACATCGGTGAGGGTTCATCAATCTATGGGTTGTTAAGGGAAACGAGATCTTGATTTACGTACTTGAGGGTGGGATCGGCGTTTGGGTGTGAACTTTTTGATGTTTTTAAGATACCTCATTTGCCTCAATAGATTTTCAGTTACCTCTCTTTTTTCTCTCATGGTTGATTTCTCTTTACCCTCATTACAATCTTATATGCTGTGTAGATGATATATGGCTTTTTTCGGAGATGCGATGAGAAATCAAGATTCATTTGAGCTGTCAAGCTTTTTTGGTGTCTGCAATGCAGTGGAGGATGAAGTAGTCCTAATTTGTTCCCTTGAGACAGGCCAATTCCTGTCCGCCCCAGGTGCAGGGCAATGCTAAACGGCCAAACAACAATGCAATATGCTAAGAGATCAAGTACATCACAAAGACAAAGTGAGACCCTGTTCTAGGCCCGGAAAAGTAGATGCCACGCAGACCCACTGGGGGTATCATCAAACGGAAAAGGAGGTCCAGGCACAGATTGGGATGATGGCAATGTTGAAACAGATGCGCAAATCTTGAAGGAATTGAACAGGCAATCAAAGACAAAAGAGGGCTTCCTCGCCGAACTCTCGGGCAATGCTGCCTTCTTCGCGAAGAAGACCGCCGAGCCAGTCTTTGGCGGTTTCAAAGTCCTTGGCGCCGAACTTGACAAGGACAAATCCAGCGCGCACGCGAGCTGCCGTCCAAGTAACATCGCCCTTGGTACTCAGCGAAGGCTCCGGCGCCGAGGCCGGTGCTGATGAGGACCAATTCCGGCTGCCAATCCGGGGCTGGGAGTTGAATTGTTGCATGAGGTATGCGCCAAGACTGTCAAACACCGGGCCCGACAGGATCAGCGTACCCACTACACCATGCGGGCGCGTGCGCTCTTGGATGATGTTCAAAGGCACCAGACCGGCCTGCGGTGGTGGGGTGTCTGCGCGGCCAGAATGGCTGTTGAGGCCACTCTCGCCGACCTCCTCATCCAGGTCTTCATCCGAGTCATCGAGGTCCTGGCGCTCATCGTCCAGGATGACCGAGTCGCGAAGCAAGAGCCGGCTCTTGCCCGTCTTCTCGTCGGTAGCCCACACCTCGTTACGGCCGCGCCAGAAGCGGAAGTTCCAGTTCTCGCCGCGCGACGTCCGGCCTTGTGTAACCCAGTCCAGAACACAAAGGCTGCTGCGCTCGTCACCCTTGGCAGAGGCGTCGACGGTGAATGTCTGTACTTGCGCGTAGCGGCTGTTCTTGAAGGGGACGGATGGATCGGGCAAGTAGCACAGCGCTGCTTGGCGGCCGATGTGCACGTCCAGAGACTGCTGACTCATGTTGGCGAGGTTTTGGTTGGCCGGCATCTGCTTGCGGTGACCCTTGATCAATTTGATGCCATTGACGTTGCCGGGCTCGGTTTTGAAGATCTTGGTGCTTCCTTGCGGTGTCGTCACTACCATGCGGGTCCTGGGCTCGAGTTTGATCGACACCTCGATGTGATCACCAGGCAGTAGGCCACCACCGTAGGTGAGGAGGTAGAGGTGGACCGGCCTTGAGGGACATGACTCCGGCAATGTAGACGAGTCCGGGGTAGGGATGAATCCTGGAGCTCTGGGGACGAGCTTCAATGGGTATTTGTAGGTGAGCGTGGTAAGGGTGGGGTTGTTTGGAGGGAGGAGTGAGAGGACGACAGTGCCTTGGCCCGGCTTCGCGATAGAAGACTCGAAGGGCGAGCGGATGGGCATTGCTGGTTGTCGCATGATGGCGGGTGTGTTGTTTAAGGTATTTGGGAAGAGAAGGGGATTCAAGAGGATAAGTGGAGGGCGGGACGAAGGCTTATCAAGCTAGAGAGGCGGAGCAAAGGATAAGCCAAGCCAGAATGTGCCATGAAGGTATCCTGTATGAAATGATCAAGATGGAATGGTGGCTGTAACGCTCTGCAGCTTGCTGGGGAATGTGCAGAATTGGAGATTTTTGCTTTCTTACCCCAGACTCTCGGCAAGGTTGGGGCTGTGACTGGTATATTAATTTTAGCCCTGACACGCTGGGGGAGATGATGGCATTCATTAGTCAATGGCGCATCCACTCCTAAGGAGGTTGCCGTCGGTTCTCGTGGACTCGTGGGCCCAGTTAACTCCAGCGATTCCATGGGCAACTGCACGATGTGTCAAGTGGGGGTCTCCCATGACTTGATGTTCCGTGAGACCGAGCAAAGGAGGAGTTTTTATGACACACAAGATCCAAGGATCTTCGCACTAGCAAATGCCCAGCAGTTCTCGGCCATGGCGGGCGGCTTTGGAGTTTGGACTTGCCCTATGGGGATCCCCGCTAGCCGCTCGTGACTGGCGCATGACCAGGCTCCCTGGCTGGCTTATGTCAGCTGTGCCCCTGGCCGAGGAGCACGTCACCGCCCGCCAAGACTCCGTTTGGTAATATAGGATGCCTGAGATCTGGGGTGTCAATAGATCGTATTCGTAAGGCTGCCAGGCTGCCAGGCTGTAAGGCTCTCAGGCTCTAGGGCTCTCAGGCTACAACCCAAGGCAGCAAGTTTGCCAGGCACTCAGGCATCCAGTCGCGTCGCACCTCCTTTACGCTTCCTCGAGACCCCCGCTCTGTTCGACTGCCGGGTTTCTCTATTTTCCCCGGACGATCGATTTGCGCACCCATTCTGGCATGCAGGAAATCTGACCGTCGTACCTCTCGACGCTCGACAATCTCAACTCGCGTCTTCCATTCATCGGTGTGCCCATTCGCTAGACACCGTTTGCTGCCGTTGCACGGCGCGTTCCACCGAGCGCGTTTGGTCTTAACGTACGAGCGTCCCAGGCCTGGCATAGATTTGCTCTCCAACCTAACTGACGCCGGTCTTTCGCAACCATTGCAGTCGCTTGAAATTCAATCCCATACATAGTCCTACATTACCGCTTTATCATGGACGTCGACAACCCGAGCAGCCCGGCATCCACGCCCGCGGAGGACCGCCGCAAGTCAGGTCGCATGACGCGACGCCCCGAAGTCTTTTCGCAAAGCAACCACTCCATCGACGATGCGCACGCGAGGAGCAAGCGCAAGCGCGGCGACGCGCTCGATCAGTCGGACAGTGAAAACAACCTCTCGGAGTCTGAAAGTGACGCTGCGAGTGACGACGACGCTGATGAGGAGGAGTTGAAGGCAAAGCGACGCGCCTCTCGTAAGAAGATCACAAAGAAGGCCACCGTCAAGAAATCCTCACATGCTGCGAAAAGACCCAAGGTCACGAGTAATGGTGTGGGAAGACAGCTGGCTTTTCGACCCGCTGTAAACGGGCGGCTACCGACGTCGCGTACCCGCAAAATCAGAGTTCGACCCAGTCTGGCAGCTGGCGAGCGAGGCCTATATGGTGAGTAACCCAGACTATCGCGCGGAAAGATATATCTAATAGATGGAAACAGCCGAGGTTTTCGGAAAGAGCAACAATGCGGAGGCGGCCGCTGCCCAGTGGTTGAGTCAATACCAACGCAATCCCGCAGAGGCCATGCGTGACTTGGTCAATTTCATTCTTCGGTGTACTGGTGATGATCTGGAAGTCACTGAGGAGCAGGTGGTGGAGGTAGACCACGCTCCCGAACACATCACAGAGCTCCAAGAGGTCTACATCGCACACAAAATTCCTGATTATCCCCTCATTTCGAAAGAGAAGAAATACCGCGCATTCCAGCCGGTTCTCGAGGAGTTCTTCGCCGCATTGGTCCAAACTTTCCACCACTCCTCGATTCTCTACACAGATGTGGCGCTGCTTGAGAATATCCAAATCTGGGTGTCGGGCATCTCCACAGCAGGAATTCGGCCATTCCGTCATACCGCAACTGTCGTCTCACTGACTATGACAACCGCCCTGTGTGGAATTGCACGCGAAGTAACGACTACTGTAACGACATCCCGGAAGCAGCTCGAGAGTGAGAAGAAGAAAAAGACCGTCAACAAGGGTCGAGTGGAGGCAATCCAAACCGCCATCTCCGAGGGCGAAGAAAAGATAGAGCGCCTGGTCGAGTTTTTGCAAGATGGATTCGATACTGTTTTTGTCCATCGCTATCGGGACGTGGATGGCGTTATCCGTGGCGAATGCCTAGCATCTCTTGGCAGGTGGATTTCGACATATCGAGAAATGTTTTTCGAGGGCCAGTACTTGCGCTATCTGGGTTGGACTCTCGCCGACGTGGTCGCGCACACCCGATTGGTAGTTTTGGAGCAACTGCTGCCTCTCTACGAGAACAAGGACAATATTGCTGGACTCCATTCCTTTACCGATCGCTTCCGCCCGCGCATTGTAGAGATTGCTACGCAGGATGCCGACCTCAATGTCCGCGTTGCTGCGATCGAGCTGCTGAGCCACCTCCGTGAGGGAGGATTGCTTGAACCTGACGACATCGATGCCATCGGCAAGTTAGTTTTCGATATCGACCCTCGAATCCGGAAGACTGCAGGTCGCTTCTTCGCTGCCAATGTCCAGGATGTATTTGAATCGTCGACTGAGGAGGTGGCAGATGAGATGAACGAGATGTTTGCCGACGACGACGAGGACGAGTTCGAGACGCCCAAGCGCTCGTGGATTAAATACAAGGCTCTGGTGGATATCTTTCAGGCTTACGACGACCTTGGCGAGGACGAAACTGCCGACCAGACCACAGCACGCGGTGTACTTTCCGGGGCGCCTTCAGACTCGCGATTTGTGTTGGCGACCGAAGCTATCTACCCGCACATGGAGGAACTCTCTCAGTGGCAGTCACTGGCTGGCTATCTGCTTTATGACCACTCGCAAATCGAGGATGAGCCGGAGGAAGACGATACTGCCGGAGTTGTGCGGACGTTGTACAAGATGAATGAAGGACAAGAATTCATTCTCCTTGATATTCTGTGCGCCGCAGTCAAGCTCCGTGTACTTGATGTCGCAAAGTCCGATATCGACAAGCGCGGACGCAGGGTCAAAGCACTAACCGCGAAGATCCCTGAGCTGCAAGAGGAGATTTCTCATGGGCTTGCTCAGATCATCCCCCAGCTTTTGAGCAAATACGGATCTGCGCCCGAGGCTGCATCTGCTGTTTTGCGTTTGGAACATCTCGTGGACTTGGATACCATTCAAGATCTTCAGAAGGATGCAACTGCGTACACATCGCTGCTGAATGACATCAACAAGCAGTTCTTGACCCACACAGACCAAGATGTATTGGCTGAAGCTAGCGTTGCATTCTTGCATGCAAAGAGCTCCGAGGAAATGCGTGAGGCTCTTGAGGGCAAGGTTCAGGAGTTGTGGGATGATATGGTTGACACGCTCGGCGCTCTGTCTCGCAAGAGGGAAGTTCAAGCTGGCGCTTTCGTTTCAGATCCCACACTCACCGACCTCGCTAACACTGTCACGCGTATCTTCAACCTCTCTTCTGTCACTGATTGCACGACCATCCTGGAGACGGTCCCCAAGTCTCACACGAAATCCAAGAAAGATACCCTCGAAGCCCCATTCAACACACTTATCCATCTGACTCGGCGTGGGACTCGCAAGTTGGACGAGGACGAGGATATTGCGAAGACAGAAACCGAAGTGGTGATCAACAGCATCCGGACTGTGCTTTTCTACTTCATGTGGAAGGTGCAGGCTCTCACAGCTGCATTGAAGGAGGGCAAAGCTTCTTATACTACGTCATACTTTGAAGCGCTCACAAAAAGCCGTGAGGTCTTTTCCTCTGCTCTTCTAGCTATCATGCAGGAGCGTACTGGCCTCGACGATCTTCGGTTCACAGCTGTCACGACGTATCTGGACCTTCACACTCTCTTCGGCACTCTTCGCAACGTTGGCCAGGGTGTCGGCAACGACGAAGACGTTCTCTTCCAAGCGCAGAGCCTTGTGCACGAGATTCCAGCTGAAGCCCAGGCTGTCGTCGCCAAGATTCAAAGCAGTGCCGAGCGTGTCTTCGCTAAAAAGTCCAATCGGAATCTTGAACCCGCCGAGGATGATGCGCCCGCTTCCGAAGACGAACCCGAAGACGACGAGGAAGCGAGTGATTCGGAGAATGAGACCGCCGCCAACGAGCGTCTCCGCAATAACATGATTGCGGAGCAGCGTCTCTGTGAGCTGACTGGTAAGCTCGTTCTAGCCATAATTGGCCGTGTGATTGATGCCTCCGGCTCGAAGCGCGGCTCTCTCAAGAAACGACTCTTGCGAAACAAGAACGGGCTCGGCCCGAACTACCGCGAGGTCCTGTCGTATCTGGAGGAGCGCAAACCTCGCAGTGCCCCACGCGCCAAGAGCAAGCAGCCCGCTCAGGGTCGCGCCGCTGTGGGTGAGACGTCTGCGTCAAAGAAGGACTTCACGTCTGCTGAACGCGTCGACGACAACGATGATGAGGAGGAGGAGGGGGATGCTGAGCCAGTGGAGGAAGATGACGAGGAGGACTTGCGTACTCGTGGTCTTGTTGAGGAAGACATTGACCGCGAGAATGACGAAAATGAAGAGCTTGATGACCGGGCACCTGAATCGGATGAAGACGAGGTGATGGGTGACTAAGGATTCGCTGTCCTTGGAGTTGTCCATGATCCATCTGATGAGGAATTCTGATTTTCAAGCCTGTGTATTGTTCCAATTCTCAACTTTCATAGGTTCCTTTCTAATTCCCGATGTCTAAATTACAATTTCCATGTCATCTGTCAACGATTTTGGTTCTTCTTTGCATAGTATGGCCTGCAGACTCCCTGGCTCTGGTATCTGGATTGTCACAGCCTGTATGGATGATGGCTATCTTTTACGTACAATGTATATCTACCCATGTCTCCTGGGATGAAATTATCTCTGCTTTGACACTGGAGCCAGCTTGGGGGAACCTCCAAAATCTGTCCCATTTAAATCGACGTCAGCAAAGACTGCCGATCCAACTGAGAATCTCGATCTTTCATGCCCGGTAGCGAACTCCATGTTGTACGCGTCCGTTGAGTTGCTGTACATGTCGGGGTTTGAAGGTGAATTGAACGGCGCGGAAGATTGGTTAGCAATGCAGGATCTCCTCGAGACATTTCTAATTGGGGATGCAGACGCCTTTAAATCCGACAGAATCGGCCACCCAGAACAGTCAGGCTAAGCCCCCATAGGAAAAGGTCCCAAAGACTCCAAGTCCAAACCGCCCAGAGCTTGTACAACCTGCCTGCCCCTAAACCTGAAGCAGGCGTTGCATGAGTCACGACTCACCACACATTCATTGGCCAGTTGGCGTACTGACGGGGCACGACCAACTATTTTTGCGGCTTGGTGTACAACTACACTACAACCCATGCGTCCTCAGTGCAGAAGAATATCAGATTACAGTGATGAAAAGTAGAAAGATGTCCCGACAGGAATGGTATGACCAAACTGCGTGGGACGCGAAATGTTTCTTTTTCAGGCAGCCTGTGGCAAGAACAGAACATAGTGGGGATCGTCGAACCATATCTTCACACAGGTACGTCGACGATCGATCAGGGGACACTATCCAATTCCGATAAAACACTACTAAGCAGCGTCTACCGAAGAAAGATCCGCCACCATCAACGCCCCGAGTGCCAGCAAGAAAACAGGGCCAAACTAGGGAGGGTCAGAAGAAAGTTGGGATAGGAAGTGTCATTAACATAAAGAGGAAATAACCGATCCTGCAAACAAAATTACGCCTGTGTATGAGGATGCTAAAAAGGGGGTTGGGTTACATGACGGTGAATCTTTATCGTAAGTCAAAATGGGGTGAATCAAAGTGGGGGCCAGAGAAAACGGAGAAGGGGGATGGGAGGATCATGACAAGAGGCCTGCGGTAATAGAAGGATGGAGGAGATAGACAAAGCTCCAATCACTGCTATAGAACCTTTGAGACCATGGAGGAAGGGGGAATGGGGGAAAGGAACCGAATGGGGAATGAGGTGGTGTTCGAGCCAAGAAACAAATACTCTGTGGCCCAGCACGATCTACTAAATGAGATCATACCGGCCCAAGCCTGAACAACCTGAATGGAGGGAAGTAGAACCAGGTGGGAAGAGCACCAAGCGTGTCGAAGCACGCAAAGTGGAACCAGTTTACATGTCCATGGAGTCAGCACCGCTGGCGAAGTTGAATCCGCCGGCGGGCTGTTGCTGGCCAGTACCGAGAGCGAAGCCAGCCTGAGTCTGCTGGGGAGCCAGCTCATCGATCTCACCAGCAGCCTCGTCCTCGTCGGAGAAATACTTCTCGATGATGTTGTAGGCCTTCATGTAGATCTCCTCGTTGGCGTTGTTTTGGCAGTCGTGGATCTTCTCCATGCCACCAGCCTCCTCAATGAAGAGAGCGTAGCGGTTGACGCGGGCGTCACCCTGGCCAGCCTCCTTGTCCATCTCACCAACCTTCAGGATGTTCTCAAGGCCATCCAGGGCAACCTGGATGATCTTGTTGTCGGGACAAGCGAGCAGATCGCAAAGGGGCTTGATGCATCCTTGGGAGACGAGGTAGCGAATCTGGTCGGGCTTCTGGAGACCACCAGAGGTGGCGTTGGAGATAGCCCAGCAGGCCTCCTTGCGGGTCTTGAAATCACCGTTGGCCAGGAGGTTGATAAGAGGGGCGATAATACCGGCGTCGATGACGGCCTGGATCTGGCTGGAGTTTCCGGCAGTAATGTTGGAGATGGTCCAGCAAGCCTCCTTGCGAATGCCGTCTTTAGTAGAGCTCAGAAGAGAGAGCAGAGCAGGCAGGGAACCGCAGTTGATGATGACCTGGGTTTGAACGTCGTCACCAGTGACTATGGAGAAATCAGTTAGCGCCAGACTCAAGTCTTCTATGAATATATATAAAATGACATACCGATGTTACCAACGGAACGAAGGGCGGGAGTCTGAACAGAGGTAGAGGCGTGCATGAGGAGCTCCACCAGGCGACGAGGAATACCAGCCTCGATGACGGCTTGAATCTTGTCGTTGCTGCCGTCGGAGAGGTCTGGTCTGAGAGTTAGCGAAGACCGCCAAGGGTAAAAAAAGCCGACAAGGATTCATACAAGAGATGGCCCAGCAGGCATCGATCAGCACCTCATCATCCAGCATGTAGATGAGTTTCGCGAGGACAGGCAAAGCAGGGGCGATCTATATGCAAGGTTAGTCACCGGACTGTAAGACTGTGCAGAATAGAGCAACGCGGTGGACGCGGTACATACAGTGTTCCAGTCGGGCTGGGGGGTCTTGCCACGGCAGAAGTTGCTCAGGGTCCAGGTCGCGTTGCGGAGCATGCTCAGCTTGCGGCCATCGTTGATGAGGTTCAGGAGGGGGCGGAGAGCACCGGCACCCAGAACAAAGTCACGGCAGTGAGGGCTGTCACCAGCAATGTTACCAAGGGCCCAAACGGCCTGCTCGCGGACATCGGGCTCGGGGCTGCTGAGGAGCTCGACGAAGATGGGCACAGCACCTGCGGAGATAACAACCTGAATCTAAATTAGCAGGAGTCTCTCGACAAGGTATGGAAGCCACGTACCTGAGTTTGGGTAGCGCTACCGCTAGCAATGTTTGTGAGGGCCCAGGCAGCTTCGAATTGCACAAGGGTATGGGGGGAGCGGAGGAACTCGACGAATCCTATAAAAAGATCAGTACATTGGTCCCAAGTAATTCGGAGGGATGTAGATTGACTGACGGCTGACGACTCCGGTCTCGATAACACGCTCAATGGGGGGGTTGCGCTCCTTGGAGAGTAGCTTCCGGAAACGAGTGGTCGCGCTGAATGAGATTAGTAAAAGTTCGCACGATGAAGCTGCCCTTTGATTATGTACCTGATCTGATCTTCAACGGAATCGGAGAAGACACCCTTCACCATCAGAGGGAGTTCAACATTGAGCTATAAAAATCATCCCGTTAGCTTTTGGGTGAACTGGAAGAGTGGGGTCGTGGGTAGTAGTAGCCCAGGTTGGAGGGGTTGGCCCCATAGCAACCGGGCGGTGAAAAAAATTCCATGTTGATGATCGCATCATACAAACAAAGGGAAATTGGGCTGAGGGCAAGCTTCGACGAGTAGAAAAATGAACTCGGTCATAGAAGCCGAAGCTCTCAAAGAAGCCTTCAACGGAAGATCAAAGCTCTGGGGAAAGAGACCGGAGGGGAAGAAAAGTAGAACCAGTAAAACCCACCTCGCTCTCGATAGCACTGGCCTCATCATCACTCTCAGTGGCGGCAGCCATGCTACCACCGACACCAATTCCTCCATCGCGAGTCACAATACCACGTCGCTTAGCCAGACCCTCCTCACGCTTCTGCTTGCGGATCTCGATTTGCTGCTCCTCGCGGCGGCGACGGAGCTCATCGGGACGGAACTGGTTCTTGGCCTTGAACTGCGTCCGGCGATGCTCGGGAATATAGCGTTCCGCCATGGTGTGTGTTGTAGAAAGTGAGAAGCGCGCCTCGAACTGTTTTCAGGGTTGGAAGAGGTGATGGAAATGGGCGCGCGGGCGATGGGGGGAGGAGGAGGTAAGGAAGGAGGAGAGATGTGGGGGGAAGGGAAGAAGAGGAAGGATTCGTGTGGGAAGGAGGGGGAGTCATGTGACGACGTTCCCCGATATTTACTCTGGCACGCGTTTGTCTCGCTGCCAGTCATCAATTCATGGACAAAGGGCAATTGCGGCTGATAGCGATCAAGTATCAATTATTGCAGGCATTCTCCGTCCGCTTCCTGCTTCTCCTCCGTGTTGGGCCAGATAGGGTGTCCGACCGGGCCAGAATGGATATCCACTAAGCAGCCGCAACAGACAGCAAGTGGCTGCACTTTGTTCCTGGAACAAAGACCTTCATCACTGATCACAGGTTTCTGAAACAGTCTGACATTGACAGTCAAGGTTGGCATAGGATCAGATCCAGCCCGCCATGGCGTCTCCCAAGCTGGTCGATATCACCACTGCGTGCTCTCGTCGGGGCTATCTCAGCACTATCGGTATCGTGATAGACATTTTGCCACCCTACCAAACCAAGGGATCCTCAGGATGTGTCACATTCACCCTCAAAGACTGTCATTTTGATCAACCGCACTGGTATGGGGGTCTTAAAGTCAAATACTTCAATGATAGCATGGACGCTCTTCCAACCCCCCAGCTTAATGATGTGGTTCTACTACGGGACATCCGAGTGGGTGCCCTATTCTCCCGAGCATGAATTCAAGTATCTACACGCAACACATTGGCTAATTTCGATCTCTCAGATCAACAACTTCAATGATAAGCCGACCGGAGTTGCTTCTCAGCATGACAATGTCCCATGGGCAATTTTTCGGACAGAGTCAGATCCTAACTCAAGTCCATCCGTCACCACTGGGCCGGTCCCTTTTTCGCCCACGTCGCTGGAAAAGCGAGCAGCGTTGATCCTCTTAGACGGGCTTCCGTCGAACGCACCAGCCGCTGGGGCACAATCAGCTCGGCAAGAGACTTCTCCACAGCACCCTTCTCGGGTAGTTCAAGCGTCCAGGACGCCCCAAAACATAAGAAGCGATCTACCACTTGAGATGATTCAAAACCTGCAACCGGGGCCTTTTGTCCAAATACTCGGCCAAATAGTGAAAATGAATACCCTCGACAGCGAGAAATGCATCATGCACCTCACTGACTACACATCCAATGAATCACTGATGGACATCAAGAAGGATGACGAAGATGATATGGGCACTGAGGGGGACACATACGACTACTTGTCCCGAAAAAGGAAGAACTGGCCAGGCCCTTGGGGGAAGATGACTATACAAGCCGTTCTTTGGGAACCGCACGCCACCTTTGCTCGTATGCATGTGAAAGAGGGCCAAATTGTTCTTCTGACATACACGCGTATCAAACCCGGGCAGTACAGTGGCCTCGAGGCTATTGTCCATCAGGACAAGCGATATCCGGACAAAATACATGTTAAGATTATTCCGAACGACGACGATCGCGCCCAAGACCTCATGGCGCGCCGAAAGGAATACTGGAAAATCCATGGGAAGCCTGATGATGATCCAAATAAGTCTTCGAAAAAGAAGAAGACCGAGCAGAAGAAGAAGAAGAAGAAGGAAGAGAAGCTCGAGGAAGGCCAGAAAGCGCTGTCCTTGCCTGCACCTGGGAAGAAAATCAACCAACACAGTAAGCTACTATTCACCGGATCCGTGCCACATACTAATCCCATCTGCAATAGTAAAAACACGCTCATACAATGTCCCTATCCGCTCAATAGAAAGGATTTTGTCAGGTGAATCGCACATCAACACGATTCCCGGGGGAATCACCTACCAACTCCCTTTCCAGAATGTCTGCTACCGGGCTGAAGTTCGCGTAGTTGACTTCTTTCCACCGAAATTAGAAGACTTCGCGGTCCAGGTGCCCATGGAATCCATCCTGGCAGATAACGATCGCGCGAACAGTACACCACGCATGGAATGGGAATGGCGATTCTGCCTTCTGGTTGAGGGAATGGAGCCCTTGATGTCGAAGAACGAAGTCCGGGCACAGATGAAGCTCTTTGTTACGGGAGCAGAAGCGGTGCATTTGCTGAGCCTTGATCCGACCAAGTAAGTTATAGATGTTCAGTTCGTTACTCAGCGAGGTACAGTTGCTGATCATTTCCATTACACCTAGTCTCCGCTCTCATCCGGCAAGGTTAGCAGATCTCAGAGAGAAACTGTTCATCCTCTGGGGCGACCTTGAAGAAATCAAATCAAAACATGCCACGGCTAACTCCACAAACAAATACTGGGCTCCATCTAAGACATCCTCGTTACCTTTCAAATGCTGCATTAAAGAATACGGTGTACCATGTACTCATTCGCTCGATCCTGATGCCATGTCGTTAGATGAGCCTGACACGCTAGGTTGTGCTGTGCCTGACTGCTTCGGATGGGAAAGACGATTCGCCATGTTTGGGACGACAATCCACAATTGAATTTTCAGTGCATTTTTTTTTAAAAAAAAAATAACGAGTTGGGAAGCGGAGCTGGACGGGTTACTTGAGCGCTTGCCACGACTGTGGCCTTCTACCTGAGAGATTCAAATGGCATCCCCAAAGAATTCAGAAGCTTGATGTAATGATAATACATTTCCAATTTGCACCAGTGCATCATGAGATGATAAATGCTCCAGTACCCATGTAAACGCCCCGGGAATTCCTAACCTGAGCCTCATCCTGCGAGGAGTGTTGATAAATTTGCAGTGACAAAGTCAAGTTCATCCGGTACCATTCCTTGTAACTCCAAGAGTGAAAAAAAAAATATCAACCTGGAAATACGTCCGGCGATTGCGTGTTGATAAACTCCAAAAGGGAAAAAAAGTGAAAAAAACAATCGACAATGAATACCAGTTGCAGACAAAGGGAGAACGCCCGGGGACAAATGAGGAATAGGCTTCCAATCTTTGCTTTGCATGGTAACGGATCCGCAGGGAAGATCATAAGGCACTTGCTCGGTCCACGCCATAATTTGTAGAAATTAGACTCATAGGTGATATTCCAGTCCCGCCATGCCTGATAAAAGAACGGCTTTGAAAATCATATCCAAAAAGGGAGCATATCTATAGACCGGTTGAAAAACCAAAGAAAGGCCTCCATAAATGTGAGGCGATGGTGATGTTGACACTTAAACCTTTGTCACCTTAACGATGTTGGTATCGATGCCGTGGGCAACAGGTTCAAATCGGCAACTGTCGCCACGGAAGCAGGTCTTTTTCCCGGGCTCGCTCTGGGGGCAACGATGGCCATAGATGCACTCGGGGTCATCACACTCCAAACCAAACCGGCAGGGAGTCATGCGAGCGATAGCCGTGAGAATGTGAAGCTCCTGCTTAGTCAACTTGCGGTCATGATCATGGTAACAGAATTCTTCGTTTGGGCATTCTCCCAGCAGGAAATGGTAGTTGCACAACTTCAGCTTCTTCAGACGGTTCAGATCATCACGAGGAATGCTCTTGAAATCAAGTCGATCCACACGTTGCCCGTACTTGTTGCGCTCCACCGTCTTAGGAGTCGTGGAGCCAGTTAATTTGGGGCGAACCACTTGTTGGAATTCGGGAGCACTGTCCGTTTGATGGGGAGTTGAAGCTGACAAGGCTACGCCCGAGGCACTCGTATTGGTGGATGTCCGGGACAGAGCTGGAGGATTGGACAAATTTGAAAATTGTCGGGAAGGAGAAGGGGTGAGCACCGATCTCGTGGGCAAAGCGCTCTTCCAAGGAGCGGTGGCCCATGCTGGAGCCATTTTGGCCGAGCGGAAAACATCTGGGAATTTGGCGATGCGATATGAACCTTTCACAGCATCCAGCTCTTTCTCAAATGTGACACCCTCCACGAGCGAGACGCGACCAGTGAGGTCATTGTCTTTTGACACGCCTTCGAGGAAGATGCCGTATTCAGTATTTGAGGGGCAGCCGACGAAGATCTGGTGGCAGTGGCAGTTGTATAGGAAGACTTGGAAGGTCTCTGTATGGCGCACAAGGATAAAAATTTAGATGTGACTTCCACAAACAACGCAGCAAGCAGTGGTCCACAAACCTTGAATTTTATTGTGGGCACTGTTCTTCCCCGATCCAACATCCACGATTTCCGAACACGACATGGTCTCGTTGAAGCCGCGGATGAAGTCATGGATCGCGCTAGGTTCCGTGAAGATTCCATTGCGCGCGCACTGCTCCCCAAAGCCTCTCGTATTCAAGTATATTTTCATCATGATCTTCGGGGTATTGACGCTTGGAAGATTCGACTTCAGATATGAGTGGATCGCAGCATAGAGTTGATCCGCGGCGTTGCGACCACCCTCTTCGCCAGCCTGTAGAAACTCATCCTTGAAAATTATACCCTCGCCGTCAAGTAACACGACGACAAAGGGTTCTCGGTCCTGGAAGGAACCAGACACATATCAGCGCATACTCCAGGGTGTCAGACCACCACGCGCGCTCACCATAATAGTCTTGATTTGCGATATCTGCTGCATCAACTCCATCTCGTGTAGCTGAATATCGCGGTTAAACCGAGTTTCACGTTCATGGTCGAGTTTTTCCTGTGCAAAAGAGCTCTCTAGTTCAGTGACTCGTTGAAGGAGATCCTATCAGGGAGCGAAGGTAATTAGTTTCTGCTAGTGTCAAAGGAGTAGGTAGGCGCGTACCTCGATAAGCTGATTCTTCTGCTGGTCCAGCGTGCTCAGCTGTCGATATCGCTCAAGGTACGGTAATGAAGACATGATGGTGGCAGTTAGTGTCGAATCCAAAAGATTGGTGTGAGCTGAGCGGTAGAGAAAGAAAGGTCGAAAAGAAGCGAAGATTGGGTGATTCGGTTCTTTGAGAAGTGAAATAGCGTTTAAAGTAGGCAGGCGCTTGCGCGACGACGCGGCGGTTAACCCTGTTGAGACGAGATTTGCGCGGAAACTGCAAGTGATCGTTGCCTTTATGTAATTATCCGCAGCAAGAAACTGCGACTTGCTAAATCTTGAAGTTAATGTGTTTGCTTGTCTTTCCCAAAAAAAAATCTCAATCTCCAAAGGGAGAGAACGCGATGCTGAGTCAGCCTTCCCCGGTAACTAACTTACCGAGTGGACCTGGGAGCGTGGCTAAATTGCAACGTGTGATCTCCCCTACTTCTCTTACTTTCGTTTCGTTTACTCCTCTCCCTCCCTTCACCTCCAATTCCCCCTCTCTCAAGATGACTCGCTTTGGATTCCTCTCTCTGGCACTTCTCTCGCTCCAGGCCTTCGTCGGCACCGGCTTCGCAGCTGTAAGTCAAACCTGGCTTGCCTCGTGACACTCATGTCTCAATAGCAAGAGCTCGGATGGTGGAGACACGCAATGGCCATTGACTGACATCAATCTCTTCGCTTTTCATATAGGATGCTGAAAAGGTCGCGGAGACTGAGGCTCTCACTCTCGCTGTCTCAGCCGAGGCTTCTTTCCCTGCCTCCGAGATCTTCGGCGTGAAGCTCGTCAACGGTCACCCAACCCAGGCGCTGATCGCTTTCACTAACGATGAGCCAAACCCTGTCACCGTCAACTTCGTCGGAGGCAGCCTGTGGAGCCTCGACGAGCAGAGCAAGAATGTTCGCAACCTCACTGCCACCCGTTATGGTGTCGAGATCCCCGCGATACATAAACTTTTCCAACAATGGCAACACGAATGATCTGAAGGTTATTGAGCTTTTGTCCATAGACTCAATT
>JAXQJV010000201.1:0-28057 GCA_037042255.1 Penicillium sp. PG106-07D | reverse complement strand
ACCCACACGAGCTCCAATACCAGACAGGACGCGCTCAGGTACACACCCCTTCGTGCCTCGACCGCGTTCCCCTCAATCCCTTTGTGGGGGGTGGCCGGCAGAATAGCTCGGGCGGTGAGCCAGCCATCGGGGGATCGCCGCTCAAGTTTGCCTATCCGAGTTTTTTTAATCGGCCGCCGAGATTTGCTCTCTTCTGCCCTCTCCAACCCTCTCCAACCACCTTATTCACCATGGCTGACCGCCGCTCAGACTCGGAAGACGGTGTGCGAGCTAAGCGCCAGAAGATGGATGCTGGCGATCCCAAGGATAACCCGTACCTGGCCCATATGTACGAGGATGCAAACGGCGCCAACAAGTCCTCGGCTCTGGCCAAGTTCAAGCGCCATCAGACGACAGCAGCCTTGGCCAAGAAGGCTGAAGATGGCGAAATCAACCCGTTCAGCGGCAGACCCTTTTCCACCAAATATTTTTCCATCTTGAAGACTCGTCGAGATCTGCCGGTGCATGCGCAACGGTAAGTTGGATCAATTTTCTTCACGCTCGACACGTCATGCTAATAATCTTTTCGTCTACTACAGTGATGAGTTCCTGCAGCTCTATCAGCAATCTCAAATCTTGGTCTTCGTCGGTGAGACCGGTTCAGGAAAAACTACTCAGATCCCGCAATTCGTCCTGTTCGATGACCTACCTCAGACTCAGCGCAAGATGGTCGCTTGTACACAGCCCCGTCGTGTGGCCGCCATGTCCGTCGCTCAACGTGTCGCAGAGGAAATGGACGTCAAGCTTGGAGAAGAAGTCGGTTACAGCATTCGTTTCGAGGATATGACAAGTTCGAAAACCATCCTGAAGTATATGACCGACGGTATGCTCTTGCGAGAGGCGATGCACGACCACAACCTGTCCCGCTACAGCACGATTATGCTTGACGAGGCGCACGAAAGAACAATGGCTACTGATGTTCTAATGGGTCTGCTGAAGGAGGTGGTGCAGCGCCGGCCCGACTTGAAGATCATTATCATGTCTGCCACCTTGGATGCGCAAAAGTTCCAGCGCTACTTCATGGACGCGCCCCTTCTCGCCGTTCCTGGACGAACCCACCCTGTCGAAGTCTTCTATACCCCCGAGCCGGAGCAAGACTACGTCGAGGCTGCTATTCGAACTGTTCTGCAGATTCATGCTACTGAAGATGAAGGAGATATTCTTGTGTTCTTGACTGGTGAGGAGGAGATTGAAGACGCAGCACGCAAAATCGCTATGGAGGGCGATGAAATGGTCCGAGAAGCCGACGCTGGCCCGCTCAAAGTCTACCCGCTGTACGGTAGTCTACCCCCTCATATGCAACAGCGCATCTTCGATCCCGCACCACCACCTCTCCGCAAGGGTGGCCGACCCGGTCGGAAGGTCATCATTTCCACCAACATCGCCGAAACCTCGCTGACCATCGATGGTATCGTGTATGTGGTGGATCCCGGATTCTCCAAGCAGAAAATTTACAACCCTCGCATTCGTGTGGAGTCTCTTCTTGTCTCTCCCATCTCCAAGGCCTCTGCCCAACAGCGGGCTGGTCGTGCTGGTCGTACACGCCCCGGAAAATGCTTCCGTCTGTATACCGAGGAGGCTTTCAAGAAGGAGTTGATTGAGCAGACATACCCCGAAATTCTCCGATCGAATCTGTCCTCGACGGTGCTGGAGTTGAAGAAGCTAGGAATTGACGATCTTGTTCATTTCGACTTGATGGATCCTCCTGCTCCCGAGACTCTCATGCGAGCTCTGGAAGAGCTTAACTATCTGGCCTGTCTGGACGACGATGGTGAGCTTACGCAACTCGGCCGTCTGGCATCGGAATTCCCTCTCGACCCTGCGCTTGCTGTCATGTTGATCACCTCACCCGAATTCTACTGTTCGAACGAAATTCTGTCCATCACGGCTCTTCTGTCCGTCCCGCAGATCTTCGTTCGCCCGAACTCGCAGCGCAAGCGTGCGGATGAGATGAAAAACTTGTTTGCCCACCAAGACGGCGATCATTTGACCATGTTGAACGTCTACCACGCCTTCAAGAGTCCCGAAGCCCAGGCAAACCCCAAGCAATGGTGTCATGACCACTTCCTCTCCTTGCGTTCTCTTCAATCCGCCGATAATGTGCGTATGCAACTGCTGCGGATCATGGAGCGCTCCGAGCTCGAGATGATTTCCACTCCTTTCGACGACAAGAAATACTATGAGAACATTCGCCGCGCTCTTTGCGCTGGATTCTTCATGCAGGTTGCCAAGAAGGAATCTCAGGGCAAGAGCGTGTATACGACCGTCAAGGATAACCAGAACGTCCTTCTGCATCCTTCCACCGTACTTGCCCATGACGCAGAGTGGGTCTTGTACAACGAGTTTGTCCTTACCACCAAGAACTACATTCGCACCGTGACTGCTGTCAAGCCTGAATGGCTACTGGTACGTCTCTACTCCTTCTGTTTTAAACTCTTACAGTGACTGACCTGACATAGGACATTGCGCCCACATACTACGACCCCGCTTCCTTCCCCAAGGGTGATATGCAGTCAGCACTTCTCCGCGCTAGAGACAGACTCGCGCGCAAGGAGAAGATGCGTGCCGAAAAGCGTCGGTAGATGGCCTTTTCATCTTGTTCTAGATCAGTATTTCGTTTTAGATTCCCTCTCGCGGTTCTGGTGACCGTAGTCAAAAATAGAAGCCCCGTTGCATTGGACATGGCATATCTGCACGATTTTACTTGATCTCTTCCTCTCCATAGTAGCTGTTTCTAGTTTCATGTCTTGCGACCATGTTTCGTGAGACCTAGTTGTGGATTGTAGACGTGGAGCCAATGGTGAGCAAGTGAATAGTACTAGTCAAACCTGAACCGGCTCGGATCCGGAGAGTACTCCCATGAACATCTACATACTGTGTAAGCCACGAGAGATACTGAAGGCTGGGAAAGACATCCCATCTTATGGCATTTCATCCTCTACATGCAAGAGGGCAACTATATCGTAATGTACAAGTAAAGTTCTGTTGTCACAAGTGGAACAGGAACCTGATCTCATGCCTGGCCAGCAGTGCGCTGAGAAGAAGCAGCGACGACTTTCTTCGCTTTCCTCCGGGACCGATTCGCCTTTTTCGATTGGCTCCGAGCTGGCTGTTGGACTGGACTATCAGTGGCACCGATGGCATGATCTTGTGCTAGCGCAGGGGCCATCATGGCGTGTGCCGGACGGAACGAAAGACTCGAATGCGATGTGTCATGCTCCTCGCAGTCTACCGGGCTTGGTATCCGTTCGAATTCGACACTCATGCAGGATTCTTGAGGTTGGGAGGATGGGTTGGGTTTGGATGATTGTGAGAGTGAATCCTCGTATTCAAGGTCATGGTGGATATCTTCTTTAAACGAAGCCTCGATGTGGTGTTTGCGCAGTTCGAACACAAGATGGCGAAGTTGAGAGAGTTCGTCCTTGAGAGTGGCTATATCCTCGCTTTGGGAATTTTGGGCCTGCGCGGCACCCGCTGGACTCGAGAGTGTTGTGATTGCATTTGGCTGTGCCTTGGGTTGCTGAAGGGTGGCAGACAAAGCATCGGTCGCGTGAACAGCAGTGAGGCGATCGAGCTTCCGTGACATTAATTGATGTTCAGGCACCTCAAGCCTGCTCAATTGCTGTCCGAAGACGTTTGCAAAGTCATAGCACTTCTGCCACAAGGGACGAGACAAATTTTCCTTCGGCGTTGTTTCAGCAGCCTTTTTCCATCGCCGACCTTCTGAATCCACGATCGGCGCAATGTCATTCTGTTGTGATGGAATGTCTGGGTTGAAGCCGCTATGCACAGCAGCCGAAATCAAACTCTCGGATACATCTTTCTGGCAGCACGAGTCGCAGAGATGGACCATGTACAATAGTAAGCGCTCAACAAGTCTTGGTGATAGGTCGGTGGACGATACAAGGTAGGTCACAGCTCTCTTCAAGGCGTGAATTCCTTTTTCCCAGTCTTGACGAATGCTGTAGAATCGAATGTAGGTGAATAAGGTGTTGAAATTATCGAAGAAGCCTGATTTTCGTGCAGCCTGAAGCCAGGCGTCTGCTCGATCCGGCTGGTTGAACCGCAAGGCAGCTGAAATGAGCTCTGTGTAGATGACCGTGCTGCTGCCATATAAGGGTGGAATGACTGTGGTCAACCCGTTAATCTTGCGACGTCGGAAAAGACCAATAGCACCTAGGTTTACTGTGTAGCCTTCGCCACTCAGCATTTGCAAGAACAAATCAAAGTCCTTGAGGTTTTTGGACTTGCGAAAAAAGGAGAGGATGGTGACAATAAGCGAAGTGCTCAAATAGAACCGATTTGGCAACAATGATTGCAAAAGTAGATCGTTCAAGTCGTTCTGGCGGGTTTGAGTGAAGACGATGAGCAATTCCCGGAATGCCGCGGTGCGATCTGGATCAGCCGATTGGATCAAGTTGCTGGAGACCCGCAGGAGGAGTTCCTGCAGGGACATCTGCTGGCTCGTGAACGACTGGATATATTCTCTGAGCTCCTCATCGAGTCTCCTGTCGTTTTCCTTCGCCTCTTCCGCGCGCATGGCATCAAAGTCGGCAATCACGTCAGTGAGGTCCACATTGCGCTTGTGCAACAGCGTGTTCATTTGGCGTCGTATGACATTCAATTCATTCAGCAAGTTGTTAACGTCGATCTGGGGAACGTCGAAATCCGCCCCATAATTCATCGGGATACCGGAGTACTTGTGTGCAATGGTGGGTCGTAGCAGAATTCGAATCGCAAATTGTTTCAATGCAAGCTTTTGGACGGCTTTGATCCGAGCAGTATCTCCAACAACCCAGTCCGGCAATGCTTCATTCATCGCCGCGCGCAGTGCGCTCGCTTCGGCTTCCTGGAGATCTAGATCCCCAAAATCCTCCGCCGGCAGGTTCTCCTCAATCTGTGCAACCTGGTTCCCGTAGAGCTGGCGCTCCATGTGGAAAAACCTTGTTGATTGGCTTGGGGTTATTCGTGGGCGGATTCGGGGCAAGGTTGCGCTGCTGAAGCCTCTCTCTTGGAACAATCGGTTTATCCCCCGGCTCTTCCTCCTCGAAAATAGCGTTTCAAGGATCCGTTGTTCTTCATCCACGAGCTCGTTCACTTCTGCCTTCACTGCCGCAATTTTCTCTTCGAGGTCATGTCGGCGCTGGGTCTTGGCCTTCGCATCCGCGAGGGCAGCAGCGGCAAAGATACTTGTGTAGAGTGCAGTGACGGAATTCCCAATTTTCAATTTCTTTTTGCTGGCAGCCGTCGCTGATCGTGAGGTGACGCCATTGGCGACGGTACTCAGACACGAAACACACCGGCAGCTCGACTGCGATGGGGCAGCGCGGGACCACATGCTCTGCATTACCGGGACATCGCTGTCAGCAGACTTGAAGGGTTTTGGTATTGGAGTGAGAAAACAATTGGACTCCCCACGGAGTCCGATGGGGCAAGAATTCGGTTGACAATGTTGAAATCAGACGATCCGAGAGGCCGCGTGAAATTCCGGCACGGCCCAACTATTCCAGTGCAAACAGTGCAAACAAGCTAAGGAGTCTCCGATTGCGTCTCCTATTGTTTCCCCGCGAGGGTTGCGGACTCGTTGGCTTGTTTCTTTTCTTTGATCACTATTTTTCAACAATGATATCTCGATTAATCGTCGCTGTTGCCGGTGTGCTCGCTTTGAGCAGCAGCCTCGCCAGCGCCCATGGCTCACATTCAAATGATGGGCAGCCCCCGTCCAACGACTGGGCCACAAGACACATGATGGGTAAGTGTGACAGACAGCGCTCGATGAAGGGGCATTGGCTGATGCAATTGCTAACACGCGATACAGAGGAGCATCATATTGAAGGTTTCGATGCGCTCTCGTTCTTCACGCTGCATGATTACGACAACTCCGGCACATGGACTCCCGAAGAAGTACGCAAGACCTATGGCCTCGATGACGAATCCAACAAGGGCGCTAGCGAGTCTAGCAAGGAGTCCGCTGTTCGCGCGGTATTTGATCTCTTTGATCCCGCGCACACTGGATCGATCAGCCGCGACGACTGGTTGAAAGCGGTTTCCGCCGGTACACGATTGCCCGACCTCGGCTTTGGACCCGGCCACCATGGAGACCTCGAGTATGAATACGAGATTCACCACTTCGAGAAGTTCCATGGCGACGATGCCACGGAGGATGAATTGACCCATCCCGAAGACATTGAGCATTTCCGACTCCATGATGAGCTAGAGGCTGCTCAGATGCGACTTGAGAAGCTCGAGGATATGCAGGTTGTTGAAGCCAACATCCCTTCCAAGTTCCGCCGTACGGTTTAGTTTTCGGTTGTCTAGCGATTTTCCATTCATTCCTCATGTAAATCGACTCTCCCATGTTAGGCTTGGTGACGTGTTATGTTCTATCAGCTGCTGATGATATCCCCTGTTAATTCTGCCAGGGCAGGATTGCTGTGATGCATTCTGCTCTCTCTAATGATATGTACCCGGCCCGTCATTTACTGTCGCGGTGTGGTCGATAGTGCGAACCATTTCCCTTCTCTTAGATTCCAGGACTAACCGGAGGCATAGTTACTCAAATGCAGTCCCTTTTGAAAATGGGCAGCTGTGGATTCGACATATCAGTCAGTCCCATCTGCGTTGATATGGTACACATTGTGTAACCTAAGGTTCTACGAGAAAACCCCCCTCGCACAACCTATACTTGCCAAAGAAAACAGTAATCCTCCCCGTGGCTTTAGAATAAACATGTTTAAGTATTGTAGGTTAACCAGAAATGATCGACTGAGCAAGGCTTTTCTAAACTTGAAGACACCCGAAACTTCAGTAGGTCTTGCCAAGTATAACGCGAAAGGTACATTGAAAATCATGATCAAATGTCTGTAAGAAGCACTGTGAGAAGCGGAGATTTCTCATTTCTTTATTCCTGACCTCGGCCGAAGCATGCACGGGTAGATTTTTACTGTCTAGTCAGAAGCCCGCGCAGAGACCCCGTTTTTACATCCAAGAGGCCCATCTTGATCTACTCCTTTGATTAAATCGTAAAACCTTTACATTTCGATACTCAAATCTTAGAGAATAGGGGAGAGAAGAACTATCCAATGCTTGAGTGCTAAGTCTATTTTCTTACCTTTAAGCGCACGTAGCAGAGTCCCGTTCTGGCAGTCTCTTTTCGGCTAAGTATTATTTTTCTAAATATATTGCTCTTAGGAACCTAGGGGCATACCTTATTCTGCTACGTTGTAAGCTGTCTATAGTTAGTTCAGTTGCTTATAACCTTCTACGTTCCTAAGATCTCGAGCTACTTTACTGCCCCTAAAGTGTGCCAAAAATGGATAATAAAACGGGAGATAAGGATAGATCAAAGGCTAACTGGATGTGGTCAGAAACACCTTGGTATTGATCGTCCAGAAATAAATAAAGAATATAATTACGCAAGGCGATTTTGCAAACTACTGTAAACATCAAGTGTTCAAGAAGCGCAACAGCTTCCCGGCATCGCTAAATGCCCTGTCAAATTTGATGGGTTTGTCAGTAAGGAGCATGGAATTATTGGATGTAAAGTGAATTCGATATAAAAATAATGGACTAATGTTCCTCTATCATCATGAATGACCTTCCTAGTAGCTCTGGCCGTTGAGGAAAGCTGCTGTTGAGATACCTCAACATTCAAGCTGTTTCGATTAGGCCAAGAATGGGTGTTGGTAACTGTCGCACCTGTTTAATGAAGCACTTCAATGCGAGTTTCAATCTAGAAAAACCTAGGGATACACAAATCCCTTTTTTTGAGATAAGGAAAAAAAATTCAATCCTCTAGCGATAGGAAAAGCTGATCTCGCAACAAACCCACAGGACTCAGCTTATCACCCCCATTCAAACGATCGTCCAACCTCAAGACACATTCACATCGAGCCTGGAGAACCCCTTGCAATATCTGATTCTCTCCATATCCCACTTCCATAGCGATTCTTTTTGCAAGATCTTTCCCGACAGTCAACACCAACCCAGCGATATCAACAGCAGGGTTCCCAATTCCAGCATCTGCCCAATCGAGGATCCCAGTTATCCGACCGTTTTGGGGATCTACGAGGATATGTTCGCCTTTTATGTCATTGTGAACGAGTGTTGGGCTGTATTCTGAAGAAAGGTGTTGTATCTTCTCCAGCATGGCGGTTTTCTTCTCCAGCAACCCGTTTATGGGCTGTTGATCACCAATATCTTTCACAGATACCTGGCCCCGCTCCACTAGCCTTGTCCAGGCTTCGATTGCAGATTCTCTGAGAAGTTTATAGTTGGGGAATGGGATCGAGGGCATTTTGGTCCCTAGATTTTGTTCCAATTCTTTCCCATTGATGCTCTTCAGCACAGAAAGAAAGGTTTTCAATCCTTGGACCGTCAACTCAGAAACAGGAGCGTGGTGCAGCCCCGACCCTCGGAGCTTGGTTTCAAGCGAAGCCACATATTCCCCATCATCGCTCAGCTGCCAGGTCCTGATGGAGCAAGGGATGATGTGCTCATCTAGGCAACGAGCCCGGTACTCATCTTGGATAAGTCTGCGCAATGCGATGTCGCGAGCCTGCATCTCTTTGCCATTGTAGGAGCGGGAGCCATCTTCGCGCGGCTTGGTGACTCGGACGATGTAGTCGGGATTGGAATCAATGAAGAAAATCATGTGGTCATCACCTTCAATGGTGGGTTGACGGTACAGAGATATGGAGGCTGGGTGAGAATGGATGCATGTCGCAACACATTCCTTCAGTCTGGAAAGTGAGAATGGGAGTGTGTAGGACATGATAAATAGTTATTGTCATCTGAAGGGTTGAAGAAGTGAGTCGTTTTGTGCTTCGAATGCGGACTTTATCTTGAACGTCGGGGTCCCAAAAGAGTATGGGACTTTCCTTTTACGGTTTAAAGTACTAGTTGGATTTAAACGTTAGTGAAATCGGCCAAAATCGACGACTCAGCGCCAAGAACGTGCCAAGGGTTTATCAGTGACAAACGCACCAAAGTGCGCGGGCAGCTCGCGCAAGGTAGTAGATTCTTCACTGAGCTGGTTCCAAAGGCACTAGTTGCTATGCGCAGTTGTCCTTGCTCATTTTCCTTGCTTTCGCAACACACAGAGTCATGTCCTATATACCCTCGTATGCTGTAGCATACGATTGACACTTATAGGCGCGTAGAGCTCGCATATCATTTACGTTCTTTCACGGTCGAAGATTTATTTCAATGCATCATAGACAGATTAGCTAGGCGTAGAGGAGTATCCCGTAGGATGGTGATAGAGCAATGAGCCCGATAGTACCATTTTCGTCAACCTACACCCGGAGGCATAGCCTTTCTATATTCACTTCTAGGTTTGTCTGATCTCTAGTGGTTCTCGAATTTGCCTTCCCAGAACACTCGTGGACCTTTTCTTCCGGTCCCATTGCAAAGAGAGACTCCAGCGCAAATTTTAAATGAACCAGAACTCATTCAACTAGTAAAGGTTATTCATTATAACCTTGTAAAATACTGAATTCCTGCCATATGGTTGCAGCCTACAATTTGATATAGTACCTAGCCTGTGAAAACTGATCGCTGGTGTGCTATACGAGTCCCAATTTGTAGCGGCTCTGGGTGTTCTGAGTTACCCGTTGGGGACAATGGCCAGAACCTAAGTCTTATGGGCAACGTATCATTTCACTGTTCGGAGCAGCTTGTAGAAATGTGTGAGACGCAGGAGTGAAGGTGATCTATTTGCCATCGTATTTGCCGTCTCTGAACCCAATTTAGGAGTTTTTCGCTGCACTGAAGGAATTCATTCGGCGTAACTGGAGTTACTACGGAAAAAACCCCGAGAGGGGATAATGGCACAAGTAGAAGCTGATCTCAGTTCACTCCTCAAGGGTGCTCTTTTTGGTCATTAATTAATTATTGCTGTCCTTGTAGCACTGAACAAAATTAAACGAAATTGCAGTTAGTGGAGGCTCGGATCAGAGTCCAATTGTCCCGTCCTCCCCTCTATTGGGTCTTTCTAGTTCTTTCACGGATTGAATTTCTTGCCCCCCCCCCCCCCTCTCTCTCTCTCTCTCTCTTCGAATATGCGTGTTCCTTAGTGATGCCTACTCACCTTCATACATTCCTGTTCTGTTGTTCCCCTCATAGCCTATAGTAATTTTGTGAAATCCGAGGAAAAATACTAAGTAGAGTGATCTATCTAACTGGAGGCTATGTGTGAAATATTTCTGGCCAGGTATATTCCGCCGGATCAGACAACTATCGGCTTCCATAATTCCTTGAATGACTGAATTCCATGTTCAATCCGTGGACAATCAAAGTACGGTGGACACGTGTATTTGAGCTTAAATCCGTTGTTCTTTGAATTCTAAGTTGTTCAAAATGACATGCATATCGGATTTCGGATTTCAGTGTGAAAGCCGCTCCAGTGTAGGTAGGCGGGCCAACCTTCGGATCTCGGGATGCCGTGATATCGGGAATCACATCCCATTAGTATCGGGACCGCTGGCGCGCTCGTTTAATTTTTTTTTTCATAGCTTCAGGTTGCTTAGTTCCATCATTGATTCAGTTTGAGCTGGAGACTGTCTCATAATTCGTCAAACCTTTGAGGAAAGCCTGAACGCGTTCGGAATCACCTCGCGGCACCACCACAAAAAGTTATACTAGCGCGGTACTATCTTCGCCAGGTATTATTGTTTCAGGTATGATGAACTTTATTGGAATTAAATTGAGTTTAGCTATGCTAATTTCCCGAAGGTGGCTGAAACTTGAGCCATGTCATCGAATCTGCCAATGCCATGCGCGATTCGCAGTCTTCCTAGCTGCCCAATACCCGCCAAACAACCTGCCGCTCAGGTTGTCATCGAGATCGATGGAGCAAAGGATGGGGACCAACATGTTCATTCTACGCTAGACGTCGTTGAGGGTAACGTGATTGTCAGTGTGTCTCGCGAGGTTGACCTGGGCGATATTGATATTACTTTTGAAGGTAACTCCTCACCTCTGTCTAGAGCTGGCGATATGAGTGTCAGTTGAAGCATCTGGCATCTGCTAACGCCTTGAAAGGGATCTCGACAACGTCGGCCAGTCGAGCAAATCCATTCGTGCCCGATCGAAGAAAAGCTTCACATAAGTTCCTTCGCCTCAAGCAACCAATCGACCACCCTCAGGAAACACGGTTGTTGCCTAGGCAATTGTATAGGTTCCCTTTCTCTTTCGTGGTCCCTGAAAGTATCAGTCCGCAGCAATGCGAGCATTCAACCAAGAACGTCGAGGTGGAACAGGCGCACAATCAACTACCGCCCACATTCGAGAGTCGTGCCTCTCGGTTCTGGGAGTCTGCGGCAGGAACTCGGGCCCCAAAAGCCTGCAAAATTTCCTATGAAATCCGAGTTTTGATCTCAGAGAAGCCCCAGGCGACCGGTTTACCTAAGCGCAGGCTTTGTGATGTGTCCCGCCCTCTACGAATCATCCCATCCGCCAAGATCATAAAACGCAACGACGATGTGCCTCAGTGCCTGGTCCAGGAGATGCAATTGGAATGTCGGTTCATGGGAAGAAGACTGGGAACCTTCCACATCGCAGCCGAGGAGCCGAAATCGATCCAAGTTTCACCCACGTGTTCTGGCACGAAGGAGGCCTCGACTTCTGCGGTGCAGCTTCATCTGACTTTTGATTCCGCAACAAAAAATTCACCCCCGCCTTGGCTATGCAAAGTCTACTCCAAACTCGAGATCGCTACATACTACGGCACAAGTCCGTGGGAAAGCTTCCCAACGATGAAAGACATGAAGCGTACCGACACTGATCATGAGGCATACATCACGACAACTCCTCTTCGATCTATAGACCTGACATCTGTCCGGTGGGAAAAATTGCCTTCTTTCGAATCCGCGATTGAAAAAATGGATGTCTTGGCTTTAGAGTCTTCAGTCAGCTCCGGCTCATCTTTGGAGATCCCAAAGCATTCGTACACCACTTCCATCACGATCCCAATCGATATGACAGAAGTGGACGCCCTTGTGCCTAGTTTTCACTCGTGCCTGGTGACTCGCACCTACACCATTAATCTCACGCTCTCATACAGTATGCCATCAGCCATTTGCAAATCTACCATGAACCTGTGTATCCCGGTTGAGGTGGTATTTAGGGGCAGGGAAGCCTGAGAATCGGGTGTGATATTTTGCAAAGAACACCGATAGGGAGATGAGCCAAGGTTTCCTGGAACACTTCACAATCAAGGATATGTCATATTCATCGAGCACATAGCGAGCCTATTTTCATAATGAAAACAGAGTATCTAAGTCATGACACGTTATCAGAAAAGAGTGCAAGGTTCATCTCTTCCAACGAAGGCCACCAATGAGACCACATGCCCTGCTCATGAGCATACGTGCTGACTTCGTTGAGGAGATCATTGAGCGGAGCGTCGAGATCTAATGAATCCGAAGCAGCATTTGTTGCTGGCGTATCCCCAGACGCGGATGGACCTGTTGCACGCTCCGCGCCTTCAATTTCTTGAATGTATTGGTGTGACCTGTCCACCACCCGAAACTCATGAATGGATTGATGCAAGATATCAAAGTCTTTTCTTGACTTCCCTTGATATCGGGCTCTGTCTGAGCTGGCTCGCTGGTAGAGAAGAGATGCATGCTTGATGGTGGTCATCTTCGTGCGGAAGGGTTAGCGGGAAGGAAGAGAGAGATCGAATGGAGGTAGAAGCTCGACTTACCCAGCTCTCCCCAAGCTTCCACTCTTGCCTGAACGTCTCAAGATATGCAAGGCAGTAGTTCAAATTCTCTTCTGCATGACGACTGCGACCCAAATTCATCTGAGGGAAATGAAAGACGTATAGATTCATGTACGCAGCAGAGAAAGCACAAAACCCAACAAACGGCGTCAGTAGTTCCGAAGCGCACTCGGATGCCTCATGCAAAATTCTGGCAATGTGTTCGGTTGCATTGAACATCTCGAGTGCGCTGGCATCCCACCAGCCTGGAGGGGCCTCTGCCTGTAGCTTGGGATGATCCACTGGGCCCCGTGGAACAGTCTCCGAGGTCGGCAAGAACGGGAAATATTCTCGATGAAGCATCACGGTGCTATGTAGCACAAGGTTAGATTCACAAGCTCGCGAGGTTGCATTATTCACGGGCGGACATACCAAAGGTAGTATATCAGATTGATGTATGTGAAAGACTCCCCATATCCAAGCGCGATGTGGGCCACCACGGAATTTTCGGGGTAATGAAGTCTGTGGTGTTGATTCGCGCGCCATGCCTCTAGGCGGGTGCGGGTGTTTGACCAAGGCGACCCAGGCGCCCATGGGCAATTCCGGGGTTCACACATTTCCGGTGCTCGCCGCCCATCGTTAAGGACAAATGTCATCACATGTGTCCAAATATCAAATCCTGCCACCAAAACCTCAAATGCCTGAGTAATGTCCAAGATAGGAGAGTCTCTGTTTGGCAAAGTGGCGAGGCTTTGCTCCATGCTGCTCCTTTGTGATGTCGAATCTGTACCAAAGGCAAATTCAACTGCAGAGAATGGACGGAGTACTTTTATCTTTTCCATCTCAGCCAGAGGAAGCATTGGCGGATTATAAGTTCCAGAACTGATCAGCCTTTCCATGATGAAGCACGCCCACATAGTTCGGTTTTGAACTGCGGTCGTAATGGGATCTTGGCTCGTTTCTTGGCTACTAGAAGCTTGCGGATCAGCCGGATAGGGAGCAATTCGCAGGCTATTGATTGCCTGCATGATTCGAATTGCAATTCCTGTGGACAATTAGCTCAAGGCATTTGTTTGCTTGAAATACTCGGAGAAAGACTTCTCACCGCAGTAGATCCACGCTCGATGAAACTCGCGAGATCCCCATTCGAAGAGTCCCATGACAAGAAGAGCCTGGGCAACTTGAAGCTTTGGGGCTTGGAATGAACTCTGCGACAGCATTTCCCGGGCATAGGACGCATACTGCTCCCTAGACAGGAGAGCATCCAGGCCAGTGAAGCTCGACTGAGAAAAGTAACATTGAGTCACTGCCAGAATAGATGCAAGGAGCGTTTTGCTGTCATTGTTACAGGAAGTCTGAAACTCTTGCATAAAACTAGGGAGATGTAGGATGCCAAGCTCGGGAAACTTATTCGTGAAGATATTCAAAGCTTTCAGAATAATGCTGGGTGAGAGATTTGCAATGTGGCCATCAACATAGGCCCTGTCTTCGTTGTACACAGGAGCATGACTTTGATTTGGTGAAGAATTGGGCACACTCGAATGTTGTACCGGATGGGCCGATCTGGCAAACCCATGCCCAGCGATGGGTTGCGGGCTGGATGGGAGGGTATCCGCTCTTTGGACTCGACGAACGACGTTTTTGAGAGGTTTGCTCTGCGGCCTGCTTAGACTGCAGTCGGGAATGCCGCTTCTTTGGCATTTTCGACAAGGTGCCTTTCCCGTATTGACGCATTTGATTTTTGATCGCCTACGAACAAGACTCAGCGGACAGTTCGAGGCGATTTTTGAAACTATAGTTCTTACCGGCAGAATTCACACGAAAGACTCGACCGCATGATGCAGATTATCCTCAATAGACATTGACCCCTGCTTGTGCGGTGCTCTCATGCATGCGATGCATGAGCATAACGAGGCGCGGAATTCGTCGGGAATGAAACCTCCAGGCTTGCTGTGGGGCCATCGCTTCCAGCTGGCACCTGCATGGGCCGTATAGGCGCTGAGTCATTCAATTTACGGCCTGAACGCCCACCTACTCTTCCAACTTTCCTTACTCTGCCGGGAGTTACAGGTTCTGAACCAAGGGATTGAAGATGCTCACCCATAGGTGTAGGTGTTATTGCTAGAGCTATTAGTACAAGAGTAGATCTTCATAGCTTGGCACGTCTCAGAGCAATGGAGTTGGCAGGAGTTGTCGGGTATCGGTTCTGAGCGCTTCTATCCAAACCCGATTGTATGCTCGATCGGAAAAAGCCAGCTTATGAGTTCCCCACTACACGCGGCAGCAAATTAATACATAAGACCAAGGAGATAAACTCTTCAGAGTGTATAGATAGCGTCTTCCTAGATTGTTCGAGCCCCTACCTAGAGTCCAATATCTTTGTCTCTAATCAAATCCCTTGCATTTGTTGAAAATGGCACCCTCTAGACTTGAGACTACCCAATCACCGTCAACACAATGCCGGAATGCCACCCCCATTTCCGATCCTACGGATAGAGACCACTTGATTCATCGCTCGTTTATCGAGCCACCGTCTCTAGTCGACCGAGCCGAGGGTGTCAACCTCTACCTTTCCGACGGAAGAACAATCATCGACGCCTGCGCAGGCGCGGCAGTGGCTCTCATCGGTCACGGAAACAAGGAAGTCCATCAAGCCATCCTCAACCAGCTGCAAAAAGTCAGCTACGTCCATACCCAATCATACACCACCCAGTCTGCAGAAGACCTGGCAAATCTCATCCTCCAAGGCAGTCCGCATGGCCTCGAAAAGGCATTTTTCGTGGGAAGTGGTAGTGAAGCTGTCGAGTCTGCATTGAAACTTGCTCGCCAATATTACTTTGAAAAGAATGAGCACGAACGACTGCATATTATCTCGCGGCGGCAGGGTTATCATGGCAACACGATGGCCTCCATGTCAATTTCGGGAAATCTTGCGCGGAAGGTTCCGTTTGAAGGATTCTCATACCCGTATACCTCGCAGGTCTCTCCAGCTTTTGCGTATCGGGATATGCAAGACGGTGAGACAGAAATTGGATATACGGAACGGCTGCTTCGAGAGCTGGAGGATGAGATTCTTCGTGTGGGGCCTCATCGAGTCATGGCATTCATCGCGGAGCCAGTGGCTGGATCTGGTGTGGGTTGTGCCACTCCACCTTCCGGTTACCTGGCTGGGGTCCGCAACTTGTGTGATCAGTACGGGATCCTGCTTATACTGGATGAGATCATGTGTGGTGTAGGCCGCACGGGAACCTTTTTTGCCTTTGAGCAAGAGGAAGATGCCGCACCTGATATCATGACCATTGCCAAAGGCCTCGGAGGTGGATACGCACCAATCTCAGGCGTCCTTGTTCACAAGCGGGTTGTGGATGTACTCCGCCACGGATCGAAAGCATTCAACCATGGGCATACTTATCAAGCGCATCCCACCTCTTGTGCCGCTGCATTGGCAGTCCAGAAAATTGTCGTCAGGGACGGGTTGGTCGCGAGGTGTGCAGCTATGGGGAAGATTTTGGAACAGATGCTCTGCACCGAGTTGAAAGATTGCTGGTCTGTTGGAGACATCCGCGGAAGAGGGCTATTCTGGGCTGTTGAGTTTGTCAAGGACAAGGAGACGAAGGAGGTGTTCGACCCCACAATTCACTTTGCGGCACGAGTTCAACAAGCCGCATTCGACAAGGGAGTTGCTCTCTATCCTTGCAGTGGGACAGTAAATGGTAAAAATGGGGACCATGTGATGATATGCCCACCGTTCACTATAACCGAGGATGATCTCAGGACGGTCTGCAAGGTCCTTCGTGAGGCTATTGAATCACAGCAACGGCTATTTTCATGAAGATGTGGCTAGGCTTGATGCAGTTGTGTGGAAATGAACAATTACCTAGGCCATGATATAGACAAGACTTCAACCGTACTAAATCAAAGGGAAGACTTTTGCCTCACCATTCCTCAGCCAGATTTTTCTGAAACTCGACACAGTAATATTCCCGAATGTGACACGAGACCAGATCTCCGCTCTTCAATTCGAGCAAAGCTGCGAGTCTTAGCTTCTGTGACCGCTGATAACAGTCTGTACTGGTTAAAGGAAGGCCTGTTGAAAGGAGAGTGGGCCAACCCCCACAGTTCATTCAGAGGTGTTGGATACTAGTGAGGTAGCACTACCAACATGGAAAATTCACACGCGACCCGCTAACTGTCAGAATATCAGGAGATCAAAGACATAAGTGATGACAACAAAGCGGGGCAGTAAAACGCTAGCGCTTGCAACGAGGGGAATAGTGTCCGTAAATGAGGGTAAGAGCAGAGTTGAAGCTAATAAATGCACCAGGGGACTTCGTGATCCGTATGATGAGAAAACTGAACGGCGTGAGCGCATGCTTGAGGAGGCAAACGCCCCAGGAAGGGATGTGGAGCAGATCATGGGGCTCGCTTCTGCATCCCCGCACAAGATCGGCTTCATATCTTGGCAAGGAATCGAGCACATTAGAAGCGGGGCAGCCGGCGTCAAACTTTAAGCCGGAGGGGCTACACAAGCTGTCCATGGAGATGAAACCATCTTCACATTCGAGAAAAAGAGCCCTTTACTCAATAGTCCACCGCGGGGTATCCCAACCTGTCATTTGAATCGATGACCCTGGGGTTAAGTTTAGCACGATAGAGACAGAATCACATGGGAGCGTGAGCAGACTTACGAATATTGTTTGGTGAGCGTTCCCTCTCCACCTTTAGACAAATCGATGTTGAAAACATAAAAGTTTCCATCACTCGTGACAACCATGACCTGAGGCGTATTGCTGCTCATCGCAACAACGCTCCTAAGCGGACCGGTAGTGTTGTTCCCACCGGCACTCTGATTTGACCGAGGCAATTTGAACCACGCAAAGTCTCGTGCGGGCTCCCACATCTCACTGACACCTTTGGGAAGATATCCACCCATTCTTGCCGCAACTGCCCCACCGACATTCTGGGAGGTCCGGCGAATCATGCCCATTAACGTGCCGTTGTGCTTTCTGGCCGCCAATTCTGAGCTACTCTCGCCACCAAACTCGTCCTCGTCATGCTGTCCATAAGAGTTGGCTCCGGAGTGAGAATCGCGACCGACTGGAGAATGAGCAGGTGAGCCATCGGAAGAGGGGCCCTGTTGTGTCAACTTGAAAAGATGAATGGTCTCAGTAGACGAGGAGACGCAAAGTAGGGTAGAGGTGGTGTTGAAGGACATGCTGTATATGCGAGATGGCATAGATCCACGTCTGAATTGGTAGAGCTTGTGGCCATCGGGAACAGAGAAAACACGGATGATGGTGCCTTTATCCGAAGCGGTTGCAAGGAGGTTGCCTTCACTGTTGAGTGTGATGCAGGCTAGAGGGGAACGATGAGCCTCGATAACGTTTATAGCTTCTAGCTTTACTGCATCAAATATGAGGACGTCACCGGTGGTAGGTGACACATGTGATGAGCCCGGAGGAGCATGAGCAGGTTGCTTGACCGCCGCCGGGGCTTTCTGTGGCAGAGGGTACGCCATGTAGCAGTTATCCGATGACGGCGCCAAGGCGCATATAGCTAATGCGCATGATTAACTAAAAAAAAAGTTCCAGACAGTTTGGCATAGGGGAGGCGCATACCATGCGGATTCGGCGAGGTATCGATCGTGGACAACAGCCCCATTGTTTGGATGTCGTAGAGGTAGATTTGATCTTCCAATACGATCACGAGGCGTTTCCGATTCAACTTGACGGAAAGGACCGTCGTCGGAAATGTCAATTCACATATCGTGCTTTGACGCTGCTCAAGAGACAAAATCATCAGATTGGCTGATCCCAGCTTTTCATCCACACGGTACTTATGGTGGGTGCCTTGCGGGCGCAGGCTCCGAACGAACCTTGGTGTTCGTGATCTGTAATCGCCGTGGGGAAAGAATGAGGGCAACCAAGGACGTCGAGAAGAGCATCTCAATCACAGCGATATTCCCTTCTTTCGTTTCATAGCTCTTGGCGAATGGGTCGGTCGTGAAAATGCGGAAGCCCTTCGAGGTAGCTGGCTGACGTCAGTAAAGGTCGGAAGCTCGCGCCTTCACCTCAAGGAGGCGGTCGGAGTGCTCACCAACAGCGAGATAGCTGTAGTCCTGGTTGAAGGTCACGAAATTCATCGCCATCTTGGCTGACAGGTGTGATGTCACCGAGGGTTCGATATAAGAGCCGCGGAGGGGATATGCGGTACCCCGCTTGGAAGAAGCGCTGCGGGAGGATTGGGGCTTTGCCAGCTAGGAGTCGGTCACCCGTGGCTGATGAGTGCGGAGCATCGCTCACAAGGTTTTGGACAAAGGCACGGCAGGATTTCAAGAAGGAGCAGCAGAAGGTGTTTAGAGAAAAAGCCTTCGTGAGGTCGTCGCAAGCGAGTTCGCCGAGGCGCTTGGGCCACACCTTGATTCTCCACCGCCTCAAATCTCCTTATCACTGCCCTTATCACCGTCACCCTTATCGTCGCTTTCTTCCAGCAGCGACGGCTGAAGGATCTCCGAACGCGAGCCCTGGCAATGAAAAATTACAAATCATGTACTTCCTTCTTTCAGTATTGTTTTATGGCTGTCAGCGTTAGCTAGAGCACCTGTCTTGGACTCACCCCAGCTCTATCTAGATAGCATTTTCAGTCAACAAGGAGAACAACCTTAAGCTACCTTCCATTTGTCCATAAGGATCCTTCGAAACAACTTTGGGAATAATTTCTGAATATTGTTGGGGTGATCTCCTCGGTTTATTTACCGATGCATTCACTCTGGAAATAATCCTGTCAAGGTTGCTTCAACTTAAATGAAACTTACAGTGCCCATTCGTGGTAATGTCTACCAGGCTAAGCTCGTCATGGGAAGAAGATAACTATTATTCCAGCAATTTGAGGGTCTTCATCTGGTTATGCTCAGCTTTCTAACCACTGTCAAGAATATCAGACCGGCAAAAGTTCACCAGGGCAGTGTATCAATGCCCCATTTCTCAGTAAAAGTGTTTCACACATCTAAAAACTTGATCAGACACCAAATGAGAGTGAACTCGAAAGTTAGTATCTATGGTTCATTGTCTTTTGGCAATCTATAACTACCCCGGACGTAGGATGGTAAGGGAGTAGCATCACCCTCGCCTAACGAAAGATGCTCGTTCGCCATTTGAGGGGGGGCTCCCTCTCTTTTCTAACAAAACCTTAGTGAATGATAATCTGAAAGACCTTTTTTGAAGCCCTCTCTCAGGTCCTTGATTATGTTCATGCAGGTGGGCGCCAGTGGGCCGGATTGATCCCGACGAAGCAGCAAGGTTCCCGATACATCGCAAGACGGGCAAGGAATCCTTCCACACTGGTCATGGAATATCTTCAGCTTGATAGGATGGTGACATTGGTTCCTTAGTAAAATTGCGTCTGATGTTGCCACTTGTTGGTCACAGTGCATTTCCACTGTCCTGTCCGACCTCGTGGTTCGAGGGGGAAGTTATCTCTCGCCACTTCTGTCGGCCAAACAAAGAAACGGATCAATCAATAAACCTAAGATGCAGATGCACTGGCAGACTGAGACTGAACAGCTCGGTTCGGGATGATGTGGCCGGCCATCCTGCTGCCCAGTCAGGAGCGAAATGCGGCGCCCAGATCCTGTTCCCAACAAGCTACCAGTCCTGCGCTTGCCTTTTCCCAATAATTGTATGCAAATCAAAGTGATATGTATCATCGGGATTGGTTCCGTATGACATGCTTAGCCGTACTATAATCGAGGATCGACAGCGGGGTTGCCAGTAGCTCTCAACCAGGCAGGACCCGCTTTTTGTTTGCCATGGCCCAGGGGTGGGAATGAGGAAACCGATGAATATGCGATTCAACACATCTTCGAGAATCGGTATCTTGTATGAGGGAAAAGGAGCTTAATGTCATACATGGTTCTGGTAGTTTTGGCAGGGCTCGGGAGATATTGACTTGTGGTTGTGATAGTAGTAAGCATGCTCTACGCGACCTGGGAGGGGCTACAGTCGAACGAGTGACGCCAAATACAAATCAAGAGCATCATTACCTAACCGTAGAGCGTCCTTGCATCTGGCAGCGAAGAGGCGTTGTACAAGGTAAACAGTCTCCGGCTCAAGGTTCGTCCGATATGACCAATCCTGCAGTGCCACCGAGCCCTGGCGACAGCTATGGTATTCCTTGGGACATCGCTCGTCGTAATAGATACGTGGGATCATGAGACCTATATCATCATCTCCGGACGGTCGCATATACGGCCACCGCCTTGTATTCATCCTTAGCCTTCGGTTCGACCATGTTACTGCGAGACTCGTGGTCGAAACATAGGACACACGGTGGGAACTTCCCGCATATCGCAACCCCCACTTGAGCTGTGTGGATCGCATTGGCGATCCGGGGTGAGCCCCAGCTTCTTGGGTCATCTTGAAACCAGTCTCCATCCCAGAGTTAGTACCAGTGGTCGTATTAAGTTGAGAGTTTTTGCCTCGCTGGTCATGCTATGTCGTAACGCCGGGGTATTTCCAGCATTTCTCCGGTCGGAGGAAGCTTACTCGCTCGTCCAAATCTGTATCCAGATATCAAAATCATTATCACCGCTGCTATCCCATAAATGAGAAGGAAGCGTCTAAATTAAGTTTCAGTTTCTATCCACGGGTCTCGGGGGGGAAAGTATGTCCGCCATCGAAGGTGCATATCGTAAGCCTAGCTATGTCCGAGGCGTTGAGATTTCAAGGCGGATGGATCTTGGTCAACGATGTCAGAGCCAGTTGCGACTCGCGAGGTGCTTCAGGCACGCTGGTGGCCGAGCTAGCGCGGGGCTAGTCGTGTGCGGGGGGCTTTTCCCTTTGTTGGCGCCACGAGTCGTTGAGATGTACTCCGTAGAGGAGGGGGAGACCAGAAAAGTGGAGGCAGGCTGGAGTTGTGCCCCGGACGCACAGACGGGACCAGCAGGGCCGAGAACGAAGGAGGGGGGAAGAGATAGGGACTAGCACCGAGGGCCGAGTAAGAACGACCGGAAGTTAGCAATCTCAGCGTCATCGGGAACGAAGGGCCAGATGGTTGGCTTGGAATGATTGGCCGGGTGGGGGTCGGCCCACGGACAAAGTTGGGAGGGAGAAGTTCAGGAAGACGAAGATTCCGGTACTTTTGCGTATGAACCTTCGCTACTCGAGACTTTCAGAGTATACGGTACCACTCTCTGCTGTACCGATAGATCTTGCCAGGACTGAGCCATTATTGTCTCCCGTACGAGCGGGCTGTACTCCGTGCTCGGTATCTGTTTGTGATTGTCAGCAGAGTGATATAATCAACCCGAAGCTCTAGCTTTTACCGTGAAGGGTATCGGTCTGGTCGGTCGGGCTAGAGTGTGTTTGTGGAGAGTGAGTGGGGACCTCTGAATGGAGCCATGGGCGGGACCCGGGGGAGAGACGATGACGCCGATGATAAGTGATGATGATGATGATCGAAGAGAAAGAAGATGATGGACTGTGCCAGCAACTAGACCATCAGATAGGCCTATCTGTCCAGGAGATCGTGAAGCGATTGGGCCTTCCTCTGTACATAGGCTGCTCTGTGATGGATGTATGTAAAATATGTAATTACGCCTCTTGGTTTTATCTCCAACTGCGGTCCCACTGTGCGGTTATCAGCGTGCGAGTTAACCTTTCGAGGTACATCCCGCCAAGGTATCGCTGTACCTCAACACACTTCCACTTCCGCTTTGCCAACCTTACCTTACCATCTTGCGATCTTTCCCTGCTCTCCTTCTCTCGCCTTCTCTCTCGTCTTTGATCCCTCATCATCCATCTGTAAGTCTTTTGTTCCCCAAATAAACGTCTTCTCATCTGCTCCACGACCGTCTCTTCCCCACCCAACCCCCGGCCCATTCCTGGCCCCCTTGTTGCACCGTTCCTTATCGCTCAACGTCGTATGACGGTGGACTGCACCGATACCCCTTCACATTCACACACGATTCCTCCTCTTCTCTCTCTACAAAATCTTACTTCTTCAACGATTCACAATTCACCTCTGATCAAATCTCATCACAGACGACACCCTCTTTGCAAGACTCTACCAGAGAGCCCTTTCTCACCCGCTCGTTTAGTCTTTCGCATTTGGTACTCACAAAGGATGTGATCGGTGGTCTGCTCGATCTCTGGCTGCCGAAACTCATACAACGAGACCGTCAGCCCACTTGTGACTTCCAACTCTGCGCCTTCAGCCTCCCTATTCCTCACCATGGCGACCATCGTCGTCCAGCAGCAGCAGCCTGCGCTGCAGCATTCGACCCCACCGCCCTCCCCCATCCCTTCAGCGCTCGCCATAACCCGCCGAGCCAGCCCAATCCCGAACAAGCATCTGCCTGTCTGCCCAACTGGGCCATCACCACCCGAGCCTGCCTCCCCGGAGTCGCATGGGCTTCGTGCAGCCAATGACCAGATATCCTCCCTCTTGTACCCCCCAGAAGGCTTGATACGTCTTTCGCGCCCGCCATCACCCACGGTATACGCACTTGATGCCGAGACATTGGCTGCCGCTCTCGACCACCAGGCGGCACAGCCGCTACCTGATCCATCCCAAATGTTCCCCTGGCTGCATGGTCTGCATCCCGACAACCATTTGCAGTGTGGCTTCTTTGCCAGTCGCAAGCGTGCCCTGCGCCGTGCACCCAAATGCTGGCGCGGCATTACCGTCGTCAAACTCGGCGGCGACCTAAGCAAGGCGCGCATCAAGGGTTCCGTGAGTGCGCAGGAGGTCATCACTCCCTCAGCACGCTTCTTAATGTCCGATCCACCAGATGGCTTCTCCGTTCGGAACTTCCAGATCCAAACAGCCAAATTGGCTGCCATGTCAGATATTGTCGTCTATGCCGAAGACGGAGCCAGTAGATCCGAGTTGCTCGCCCTGGCGGAGGATTTTGCAACAGCCCAGCAGGCCTGGAGATTGAAGAATGATCCAGCCCAGGAGCGTCCGGCGTACCACACCTTTGTCCTGACTAGTGAGTTGGTGCCTTTCTGCAGTGCGTGATGATCCTTTAACTCACGTCTGGTATAGGTACATTTGCCGAATTTGAAAAGAAATGTTACGACTTGGTGGCCATCGACTCTCATGGCAATAGCACAGGCCAAGTCATGGACTTCTGTAAGTATTTTCTCACAATGCCGGCTTGGAGGCTCTGTACTTACCATCCATCCATCAGTCCACTGGGAGCGACTTGAAATGTGCACCATGTCCCGCGCGTCAGAAATCTCGGCAAATGTCTTCCTGGGACCGACTCCTGAGTACATATTGAGACCTGGCGCATGCCAGCCAGCGGAAGGCGAGGCTTTTGATCTTTTAATTGAGGCCAGCGATTCCGCCAATATTCCCGGCCCCCGATTCCTGGGCATGATTGACAAGCAACTCGAAGAGGGCACTCAGCGTATGGAGTTCCCCTCATCGGGTTCGATTGTTCTTCCCTCAGGCCATACCCGGGAAGTGGAAGATATCGTTAACACGATCCGGTGGATCTACTATCTGGCAAATCCAGAACCCGCCGAGGTCGCTGATCATGAAGGCGACGTCGCCATGACTCACGCTGGAAAGAAGCCTCGCCGAGTCTTGATTCACTGTGCCGATGGGTATACCGAGAGCTCGCTGCTCGCTGTCGCATATTACATGTTCGCCGAGGGAGTCCCTGCACCCGAGGCTTGGCTCCAGCTTCACTGCAAGAAAAAGCGCAATTTCTTTGCGTACCCCACGGACGTCGCATTCCTAAGTCACATTCAGCCTCGGCTGCTACAGGAAAGCCCTACCACACGGTCCATTGACACGTCATGTATTTGGGATCCTGACTGGTTCTTGAAGATTGATGGGTCCCTTCCCAGTCGAATTTTGCCGTATCTGTATCTGGGGAACCTCAATCATGCAAATAACCCGGACCTCCTGCGTGAGCTTGGCATCCGACGTGTTTTGAGTATCGGAGAGGCCGTCAGTTGGAGTCTTGAGGAGCGGTCCAAATGGGGAAGTGGCAATTTGATGTTCATCCACAATGTACAAGACAACGGCATCGACCCTTTGTCGGAAGAGATTGATCGTTGTCTGGAGTTTATTGGTATGTTGACATGTTGGGACCTGGCCCTGATCCGGCCTTTTGCGAGGGTCGGATTGCTGACAGTGCGACAGGCAAGGGAAAGTGCGATGGAACAGCGACCTTGGTTCATTGTCGCGTGGGTGTTTCCCGATCCGCCAGTATTTGCATCGCGGAGGTGATGGCGTCACAGGGACTTTCCTTCCCTCGTGCTTAGTATGTCCCCTTGCTTCGCGCTTTTGCAGACCTCTCCATCTGACTCCACTTCCCAGTTGCTTTGTCCGAGCTCGACGTTTGAACGTGATTATTCAGCCTCATCTTCGTTTTGTGTAAGTCCACTACACTACCTCTTCCTCCAACTTCCCCAGCTGATAGCCATCCAAAGCTACGAGCTGTTGCAATGGGAACAGCTGCAAAAGCAGAAGCGCGGTATCGACTCAAAGCGCGAGCTAGAATGGGCAACTGTCGCGCGTGAGATCGCCCTCCTCAACAAGCCGTACTCAAGAACCTGAGGCACGGCGCAATACTACTCTCATACCTTCAGCCCACCATCGCAACATTGCATACATTATGCGAACCTCTGACTCGATATGCATGGTCTTACATCTTATTTGATGTTCGATTACGCCGGTGACTCGCCCTCACCTTACGCACGGCCATTTTCACAACGTTCTTCTTCTCTTCGCTGGCCATGCGAACCCATTTTACCTTTCATGTTTGAATGATTTGACACACGACTTTCTGAATGACGGATGATTTGTGATTGATTTGTTTTCGAGTTCGGCGCCAGGCGTTGCAAGAATGCTGGGAATAAGCCAACAACGTTTGTAGGCGATGCAGCGCTATGTTTCCCCTTTTCTTCTACTGTGTTTGGGCCAAGGCCATTTATACTTCATCTCACGCGGATACGGGGGCATTTTCTGATCCAATTTCCTCCACGATTCATCTTTGGATCATGAATCCTCCATATATCTCCTTCTGCTTCATCGTCCTCGTGACCATGAATATCGGGCGATCATCCATATTGACACTGGACTTGTGGGCACTTTCTCATGGCTCATGGACACTACATGCCATAGCGACACCGCATCTGGTTTACGAATTTTCTTGTTATATCTCTTTTACTGAGTTAGGGATACATGTGTTATGAGTACGGAAGGACAGGTGTGGTCAATCTCTACTGCGGGATTGATCTTCAAATTTTACTATCCAGGGGTCTGGATTTGAAGTCGGGTTTCTTAAGGTGTATCTCGTATTTGATAACGATAGTTCTGTTGTTCGTATGAAGATACTCCAGGTTTGGAAGATGATCAACACCGCTCAAATACTCTATAAAGACCCTTCAAGTCCGCAACCTCGACCACTCCCTTCAGCATCCGTGACGTAGCAACCATTCGTGAGCGAATGGCCGGAAAAATAGCATACTCCAACATTCTCATCATTTGCGTACGGCGTGCCTGGATCAGCGGGTCCTCATTTTCTACTGTCGAGGTATCTCCACCTGCCTCGGAGACTTCTTGTCCCTCCTCGGCCATTGCATCGGCCGGAGTATCTTTCGACGGCGATGAAATCACCGGAAGTTGCTCCGGTGTATAAAACGCAGCCAATTCGCGCAAGAAAGTACGGAAACAATCTTCTTCACTGGTCCAATCGACATAAGGACCGAGACGGAGCAGAAAGCGCGGCAATTTCGCCAGTGACGGAACATACCCCTTCAATAGTAGCGGGATAGTGAGCAGCTCACCGTCTTCACTGATTTTCATTGAAAAGTACTCATCAAGCATCTCCCGTCGCTCGACGAGGGTACGCGATATGAGCTCGGCGGCATTAGCCAGAATGCTTGCGGCTTCTGGGTTGTTTCCATCCGCTTGTGCCTCCCTCTCAGCGTCGACTGCAATTTGCATGAGATCGACTAGCTTGGGCGGGGGATCTAGCTTGATTACTCCGAAATTGCCAAAGTCTGTCAGTCCCACTTGGTAGAAGAATTCGTTGCATGCGAGTCCGTAGTCTACCAGATAGAGTTTCACGCCGGATTGAATTGCCACGAGACGGCGTCGTTCGTCCACCAGGCCGACGTATGTGAGTGATGCAAACATTTCGGTCAGTGTGTTGTGCATGGCGGCACGAACGGTGCTGCGGAGATTTTTCACGGACGTTAGGGCGATGCGGAGTGGCTGACGGTCTGTCATTTCATACTGTAGCCCGTCATCCTGCATGGGAGGTGGTGGGATGCGGGGCTCGGTGGATGTGCCGGTGCCAGAAGGCGTGGCGATAGCGGCTGGAGTGAGCATGGAGGTGATTTTGCGGACTTTTGAATCCGTCCGGACGAGATTGTTCTCGTATGGACGCTTAGTTGGTGCAGGCGTCTTGGGGGTGGCTGTTGTTTGTCTGTCCGTGACGCCATCTTTGGGCGATGGTTGAAGTGTCTCGATGGTTTGTACGCCTGGTAGGAGGCTTTGTGTGAGGAAAGTTCGACTCGCGTCGACTTGGGCCAATTTGGATCTGATTTCATCACAGATCATCTCGATGATCTCATCTTCATTGAGAAAGTTAACCTCCCGCTTTGTTGGATGGACATTGACGTCAACGCGGTTGGGCTCGATCTCCAGGTCGAGATACACGAACGGGTGGCCGCCTTTTGGCAAGAACGAAGAGTACGTCTGTTCCACGGCTCGTTTGATGGCAGTCGATTCGACCGCACGGTGGTTGATAAAAAGGAGTATAGTGGTCTTTTTGACATGGTAGTTGGCATTGGTAGCAAGACCCGAGGCACGAAACCCAAGCTTGTCGTCGGTGACCTTGTATTCGACCAACTCGTTGGCGACCGCGCTACCATGAATTTGACGAATCCGGTCAATGGTATTGGCGCTTGACGGGGTCGAGACGCTGACACCTGAATCACCATGCTTGCGGCACGAGAAAGCGACTCCAGCACAATGTACTGCGTACCTGCCTACCACGTCAAGAATCTTGGCATACTCTTCGCTTGCTGAGCGAAAAGCACGACGGCGAGTAGGAACATTGTAAAAGAGATCCTCTACCTAGTATTTCCGTTAGGATCATATTCCCGAGGCAAATATGGAAGCCAATACCCACTGTTATCTGTGTACCTCCTCCGCCAGCATCATTCAAACTTGCTTTCATCGACTTTGATTAATATGTCATCCTCATCGGCAAACACATGATTGTGCATCATTTCCAATAAATATCTGTTAAACGCTCTGAAGCACAAGACTTCCGCATGTGAATCA
>JAXQJV010000200.1:0-28002 GCA_037042255.1 Penicillium sp. PG106-07D | reverse complement strand
CGCTTCTTCACCACCTTCTCGTTCGCTGCGCGTAGATCTGCGTTTTCTTGCGCGAGTAGTGCGGTGTTGTGTAGCGCTATGCAGTGGCCCTTGATAATCTGATCTAGCTTAGTTTTTGATGGGCTCGGAGGGCTATTCGACCGCTGCTTTAGCAGATCTTTAAGCATCGAAGCTTGCTTTTGTAGCTGAATCACCGTTCTAGGTGTTTTTGGCGTGAATTAGCTAGATCTGCTTCTTGGCCGGCTGCTTGGTGGTATGGGCGTTCGTAGAGAGATATTAAGCTTTAAAAGCACTCTTTTAGCATCGACTGGCACTAAACTGCTAGCTGCGAAGCTATTCTGAATAATAGCTGGCTAGTGGAAGGCCTCTTGCCGCGCCCGTTAGTAGTCATCTAAGAAATCGAACTTGTCGATATAGTTACATCCTCTACGCGCAAGATCGCTTATAAAGCGACCGTACGCGCGCGTAAGCACTGCAAAGTATCCAACATCAAGCGGTTATAGTAGGTGCGATGAATGCGAAGGTATACGAAGAGAAATGATATTGTTTTCTGCGTAGATCCGGTCGAATTGGGGTGTAAGATAGCTTCTATGCCCGTTAAGAATCAATAGCTGAAACCGGCCTCGTACGCGCGAATTCGTGTGTGGGATAAAGTGCTTTTGTAGCCAGCGAAGGCCAATCTCATCGGTAGTCCAGCCGTTATTCGAGACCTCAAACCGCCAGTCTTTTAGTAGGTTATCAAACTAACCTGTAATAGCAACTTTGCCTTTAAAGATTACGCACGGCGGTAGCGAATAGCCATCTGCGCAGATTGCTTCGACAGCAGTAACCTATTCGCGATTTCCTGGCTGTAGGATAGATCGCCGACCGTAGTATTCAGCTCGCGTAACTACCTTCTGCGCTGAAATTAGGCCTATCGCGAATCCAGTCTCATCAAAGTTATAGATATCCTCGGCTTGGGTACCATTCTCATCGATCACGCGTTGTACGGTCGCGAACCACGCTCGCAGCGATTTTGGGTCTTCGTTTAGTGCGCGCTGGTAGTCGTAGCATTTCGAGAAGCGCGAGCGGATTTCCTCGCGTCGATTTATAAAGGTTGATGGCCAGTTCTTGCCAACGGTAGGCGGAGGGTGGTTACCACGCGCGGCCAGTAGGATATTCGCCATTTCTCGCACAGTAGCCGGTCTAGGCGCTGCTCCACGCGAATTCATAGAGAGAATCCATTCAGTAAGCGAATCCTCTTCTAAGCGAATCCTCTTCTAACTGGGTCAACTTATGGCCAGTTGGGCGTGTATCGATGCGAGATTGTATGCCGTGCGCGCGATTGCGTAGCGTTGATTCGGGTACGCTAAATAGCCTGACTGCTGCGCGAATAGATTTGAATTGCCCCTTTTGAATAGCCTGAAGTGCTAATGAAATTTTGCCCTCCTGCTCGGTCAATTTAGACCGAGATTCAGTGCGAATTGGTGGCATGGTAGGTGGTTGAAGAAGGCAAGTGAGTTGGAGGACGCAACTTTAGATGGGGTGCGCAGCTCGACCGGGTGCGCAGCTCGGGCGGGAATTAACTATGTCTAACTTACGAATTGTTAGTAATAGGTAATCTCGCGCGTTGACTTCAATACCTGGGAACGTACTACTGCTGTTCGTTTGTGCCACCAATTCTCAACAATCGTATCAGCAAAATACTTATTAAAATAGATTTATAAAAAAAAGCTTAAAAAGATTAATATATCATGTGTATTATGAACAAATCCCAATGCGAGTATCGCACTCACTTCAGCCGATTACAAAACGGTTGCATTACTTTTATGCTAAAAAGGCGTTATTAAATAAAAATGATATGAAAAATAAGCAGTATATTAAAAAGAATTAGTACTTTATATCTAAAAATGTTTTCATTCTTACAACTAAAGCCTATAAGTGTAGGAGCCTCTAGTGGCATTCTCCAATTCGGATATGGGTCTTAGAGCCTGTGACTACCTAAGGAATGCGATACCCATGATCGAAAAAGTAAAAATCTGTGGGCTCATGTGCATATGAGAGGTGTCTAATGGATATTAGCTCCGGATGGAGCTCGGCACTTTGGGTATGCTTACCCGACCCAACGCGCGGATACACAATGTCCTGCAAGGAGGGCCATACAGCCAAGAGGAGTTCATCATAAGAGGGCCTAAATTTCTGCACTACTGTCAGATTTGAACCCAACACCGCCTGGTATCGCCTGTTCGAGGTTGACCAATCCAGTCAGACGGCTTATCCATGCACTTGCGCAGGCCATACCCGATGCACTCTAGTATAGTCAATAAATAGCTCGGGCTAACCATTCTAGTCTTTGTGTGTTGTCAAACTTGCACCATAAGAGGTGCGTATTGATAGTACTCGGCACAGACCCGTCCACCTTCGTAAGGTTGGCGCTACTTTAGCCGATGGTTATATTCACATTCTGCTCAGCTATCTTACACAATTTTTGGCCAAAACCACCGTCTCGCGGGAACAGGTGCCATCAAGGGCCAACGCAATGTCGACCACCAAAGGGAGGGTTGAGAATTATCCGAACCTGAGTCTTCCCTTTGACTTGATGAAAGAGGAATATGACGTTGTCGTTGTTGGATCGGGCTATGGCGCTGGAGTAGCGGCCAGCCGGATGGCTCGCGCGGGAAAGAGTGTCGCAGTCCTCGAGGTTGGCTGGGAAAGGAAACGTATATCTGCATTCGATCTCTCAGATCCACTACCCATCTGACAATCAGTACAGCTGGTTCATTTCCAAGTACATTCTCTCAATGCCTAAAAGAGCTGAGCGTCTCTGGAAGCGCCTCCGGAAGCTCAGTTCTATCGAAACTGCTATCATATAGGAATCCTACCCAGCTATTTCAATTGTTCATGGGTGATGGGCAGCATGCATTCTATGCTCATGGTATGCTAGATCTCCAACCCTTCAAAAACAAATTGGATAGTAAGCTAATTGAAACGAATCGTAGGGCTAGGGGGCTGTTCGCTGATAAACGCGGGCGTCTTTCTCAAGGCAGATGAAGCAACGTTGGAAATGAGTCCGTGGCCACCTGAGATTAGAGAACACCCCACATCACTCGACGAATGTGAGTACCATTGTAATCCACGAACAATATCAATCTCGTAACTGGAATCCTGAACAGACTACTCGCGTGCCGATGCGACGTTACAATCCACCCCATATCCTCAGAGCTACCCAGGACTGAAAAAGCTAGAGCATCTCCGACGAGATTCGGAGCTATTAGGCAAAAGTAAAAACTTCTACCGCACCCCGTTGACCATATCCTTTCAAGAAGGTCGGAATAATGCGGGAGTTGCAATGCAAGCAAACCGAGGCTCAGGTCATGAGTCGACAGGTCTCAACGATGGTTCCAAGAACTCCGTGGCTGTGACATATCTGGCAGATGCCTGGAATTGGGGAGCTGAGATCTTTTGTGGGTGTGAGGTGAAGTACGTGGAAAGATGCGAAGATGGTGTAGGATACACAGTTTACTTTGCGTGGCATGGGCCTGGGAGATCAAATTTCACGGACGATTTCGAAGACCAACTTTTCTGGGTCAAAGCCGTGAGTTCCCTTACGATCTCTTCCCTGTATTTTATGTGTCTGGCATATGAGTTGTTTCAGCCTCGCTGATCAAAACATCTCTTTCTAGAAAGAATTTTGCTTTTTGGGAGCGGGATCCTTAGGTACTACATCTATTCTGCTCAGATCAAAAGAACATGGGCTTCCGATGTCTCCAATGGTTGGGAGAAATCTTTCTGGAAATGGTGATCTTTTGCTGTTTGGTATGCAAATCCGGGGAACATAGGTATACTCCTTCTAATGCTTTTCAGGCTACAACGGAAGCACCGACATCAATGGCATGGCACGAAACCCTCATTCTCGCCCTGAAAACCCACCTGGCCCAACAGTTACTAGCGTGATTGACCATCGAACCGGCGCGGCTTCAAGGAACCCCCTATCTGGATTTGTAATTCAAGACGGTTGTATCCCAGAAGCATTCAGTCCGATCATCCACATTATGTTCATGCTCCAAACTATCAATCAACAAGCTATCTCACTTCTCTTGAGCCCGCGGTGCGAGGCAAGGAAACTTTTGGCTTCTCTTCAAAGCTTTCTTTTCGGTCCATATGCTATCGGTGGAGCCTTACAACGAACCTCGACGTATCTTATCATGTCTCACGATAGTAACGAGATGACTCTCACGCTGAAGGATGGCCGAATTTGCCTGAGGGCACCAAAAGAAGGTCGATCAGGGCATTATCAACGAATAACTGGGCTTTTCAAAGGACTCTTCTCTATTACAGGTGCCAAGATGGGATATTCCTTCTTCTATGGTGAGGCTGCCCATGTGACAAGCCGCACGAGAAATGCTAAGCCTTCTTTCAGGTCGACGCCAGGAGGAGGTCACAGTCCATCTTCTGGGAGGAGCAAACATGAGTGGAAGTGGAAGTGGTGAAGGTGGTGTTACAAACCATATGGGAGAATTGTTTACTGGTTCTGGTGAGGAAGTATACAAGGGTCTTGTGTGCTGTGATGCATCGATTATTCCGACTGCACTAGGTATATTATGATGGTAATCTCTACTAGGTTCAAGGGCTGACCTTTCAGGTGTAAACCCACTCGCGACAATATCCGCAATTGCAGAGCGATCACTCGACTTGATCACCAAAGACGCAGGTCTCACAATTGATCTCGAAAGCAAGAATGGCCATCTCGAAGCCAACAGCAAGCCCAAAATATCTCGAAGCCTCCAAGATCCTCAAAACAGAGCCAGACGGACGTCACAAACATCTCAACCGATAGGCTGGCAGTTCACGGAAAATCTGTTCGGCTATTTCAGTGACAGACCAGGCAAGCGAGACCCCTCTGTTTCTGAGGCCTTGGGCAGGGGCAGCTCTTGTGCGATGCGGGTCTTGGCTACAGTTGAAATTTGGCGTCAAGAAAAAGGTAACTATCTTTGGAATTTCTGCTAGGATACAACAGATTAACATACATAGGATCGCTTGGGCCGCGGTATCAAGGTACATGTACCGGGACGGTTTCGTGTAGGGCTTTATCTAAAGCTACACTTCGAATTGCCAATGGAACGGTTGAATTCTTTTCACCGGTTGCTGCGAGAGCCGAAGCATCTGCAATCACGTACCACCTGGATCTACTTTCAGTGGAAGGTGCAAGGTATCGACTGGAAGGGCAGAAGGTCATCGACTCAAATATTGCCTTTTCTGTCAAAAGAACCTGGCATGCAACAACGACGGTCAATGTCACCGTCCTCCAACACGATGGCACCAAAGTTGGATCGGGCGCCCTTCACATCTCCCTGCCGGACTTTCAGAAGCAGATAAGGACGTTCCGCACCACGGAGCCCTTCAGCAAGTCTTTGCTCGTCGCTTTGATTGGCTTTTTGATCTTCTTTCTGTTCCAAGTTAGTCGCTTCTTTTTCCGTCCCTTCGTGTCGACGCGTCATCCCCAGGACTCGACGGGGAGGAAAATCAACTTGAAGCAGACAGCGTCATCTTCGTGCAAGATCAAGGCTCGTGATGGCGTGCATACAATCTTGGACATTTATGGCTCACCGTTGCAAGATGAAACGGAATCCGTGAACAACATGAGCCGACCACCGATCCTTTTCTTGCCAGGTATCACTGGCACCGGTGTAAAACATGATTTGTACGCACTGCCTTTCTTACGCTGTAACTTGGTTGATTATTTCACCAAGCGTGGGCATCGCTGCTACGTATTGAGTCCTCGATGGAGTTGCGATCCTACCGTCGCTCAACAGTCAACCGTGTTTGACGTTCGTCTTGATGCTGCCGCTGCTGTGGATTTTATTGGAGAAAGGGAATCTCAGAAACCATACGTGATAGCTCATTGTCAAGGCTCGGTTGCTCTGTGTATGGCACTACTGGACGGCACAATCAGACGTGATCGACTGCTTGGAGTGACCGCAAATTCAGTTTTCATGCACCAAGTGTTTGGGTATTGGAATTCGGTCAAAGGCAGAACAACTCTCATCATCCAACTCTATGAATTCCTGGCTGGGAGTTGCTTCCCAATTGCGAGCAGTTCACGCGATAACTTTCTTCAACGAATTCTTGACCAGATTCTTCGCTTCTATCCTGTTGGACACTCTCGAGATGTTTGCACCTCGACTGCATGTCATCGAACGTCATTTGCGTTTGGATTGCTATGGAACCACGAAAACCTCGACGTGAACATCCACGACAATGTCCATCAATTCTTCGCGAGCACCTACACCAAGATGATGAAGCATTTGGTGCGCATGGGAACCAAAGGAGTCTGTCTGGACAATGATCTACTCCCGCTCCTTTCGAGCCAGAGCCTGCAACGCCTACGCGGGCTACCTATTCTGTTCATCTCAGGAACCGAGAACCAAGTGTTTGACCCAGAGTCTACACTCAAGGATTATGAATTGTTACGAAGGCAATTTGGAGAAAAATACTATCGCAGGTTCCTGGCGGAAGGATATGGGCATCTCGATCCCATTGTTGGAAAATCAGCTGCCGAGGATACGTACTGGAGGATGCTGGCTCATATGAGATGGTGCTTGGAGAATGATGACGGTTCAACGGCGAAGTGAGACTCTCGTGCTTGTGCCTTCTACTCAATGGTCATGATTGCTCGTTTCATATCTTGCGGTTGGTCAGATACTGCTTGAGTGACTTTTGGGATACTTGCATATTCTGACTCGTAGCATGCTAATAACAACTCCGTCCTCTTCTTGTCCTAGTCCTTGAAAAATAGGCACCTAGATAGCTACTGAAACCATTCCCCTTCGTGTTCGCGAAGGTAGAAATGATGTCAGCCGTATGGCTTACCTGAGGTTCTCTAGGGTTCGGTTGGAAAGCGAACCGTGGGACGCTCCGTAGTAATCCCGATATTCTCCAGACTTCTAGACTGCTTCCATCCGTTACAGGAAGGTGGAAATGTTCCTCTGCTTTCTTGTTGCAGTGCTTTACCCAGCTGATTCCGGTCTCCGTGAGCGATGACGTCGAGCTGAATTCGTCTCATTTATGAGACGGACAAGAGTAAGCATCTAGCTGAAGACCCGCCGCGAGGGCTAGAATAGCCTGGAGCATTGGAAATCCTAGCCGAACATGTTCTTCGCTGCAAGAGCACAGTAGCAGACAGTCTGGGTTTACTCCCTGGCCCATCTCCAACAAGTATACACGAGCTACAGAATTGCTCAATAATAGGACATACACCCAAACGCACTGGTCAAAGGAAGGCTATATAGTTCTCCAGATGTATGGTTCCTATCCTAATAGCATTATCCATCTATACACCGATCTTCCCCGATCTTAAAACCCAACGCTGACCTCATACCCACTCCCACTCTGCACAGTCGAAAAATCAACCTGACCAACACAATCACCATACTCATAAGGCTTCTCGAGACTACCAGAATTCTCACCTGACGTACTCGGCGCCCCAAAAGTCACCGACGTCTTCGGTAAAGCACTGCACGAATGACCCCCCGCCGCATTCCACGGATAATACTCCACAAAGCCTTCCTGTGAGCCCTGAATGCCCCCCGACCCAGCCGGCAGCGTATAAGACCCGATATGCGTCTCGGCACCGGTAACAGCATCCACCAACGTGCCCGTCCACGTTGTGCCCTCCGTATTCTGGATCTTGAGCAGATAACCGTGCTCGTAGGTAGCTTCGATTTCCACCGCGCAGCTCACGCCCGCGCCGCCGTCGGCTCCGTCAGAACAGTTGCTGTCGTTCGTGGTCGTGCCCTTGATGAAGCTGGAGAAGACACCGTGGACGACGGGCTGAGAGTTGGAATCGGGGCGCGGCTGCAGACCTGTGTATCCGACGTCGGATTGGCCTTTGAAGGTGAATTGCTGGGCGTAATAGTATCCTGATTCGTGGGTGACGTTGGGCATGGAGATTGGGAATGTGATATCTGTTAGACCGGTGCCGGGGATGTCGGAGATGCTCCATGAGAGGCCGACGAGGGCCTCGGAGGCTTGGAAGATGGAGGAGAGAAGGGCGGCGCGGAAAAAGCTGGATGAGGTCTTCATATTGGAGATCTTGATGTATCTTTTAGTTGAACTGGAGTATGGCTGTTGCTGTTCCACTCGCGGCCTTAAGTATGTTTTGGTTCGCTCAGCTACGGGGCTTCGTGATGCTCAGCCCAAGGCAAAACGTCCAGCTGTTTCAGCAGAAAGTAATCTGCGAACCCGCTTCATCATGCCGCAATGTTACATCAGAAGCATCCAAAGATGGAACATCAGTGGTGCCCGACTAACCTAAGGAGACGATATTCTATGGAACCATTTCTTATACTGTAGCTACGAGATTCAGCTCTGTCGGAGCCTATTGTTTCAGTAATTTCGCTTTCCCGCGATTCATTTCACCTTGCCGGGTTCTCAGGGTCTCAGAGTCCTCGCACTACTCCCCACACTGCCGATCTGACGTTTCAGATGAGCTCTAGCCGAAGTACCTAGTAACAGCTACATTAGACGTTCATAGCGTCAGGGGAATGTTGCAAGATCGACATCTTGGCGAGCTCGCCTATGTGCTGATTGACGTGAAGGCAATATGTTCATCGAACTATATACCATGCAGATGCAAGACGCGAATTGCCATCCCAATGAAACCCGATACAGAGCTTTTGAAGGTAGCACTTTCCAGTTCCCAACCCGAAAGAATTCCCAAACTTTTTTCAAGAGAAATTTCAACCCCACGGTTTTGGGTCATTTTCTCATACAATTCCAGTCGTATCACATAACACGGATTCCCAGAGTTTCATATAAATATTCAAACTTTTACTTTCGGCTCATTGTTTGATTTCACCAATCACAGCACTCGGCGAGCAGCTCGGCGAGCTTCTCGAGGTACTTCTGGTCCTCTTCATCGAAGCCCGAGGGCATCGTGCAGTCGATATCGATGATGGCGACAGTCTGTCAGTTGCCATGTCAGCCTGCTTCTGTACCTCCTCTTGGCATAAAACAGCCACCATAGACACTCACCTCTCCGCGAATGATAATGGGCACAACGATCTCGCTCCGGCTGTCGGCATCGCAGGCAATGTGGCCGGGGAACTTGTGGACATCCGGTACAATGACGGTCTTCTGACTAGAGGCAGCGGTGCCGCAAACACCCTTACCAAAGCGAATCTGCTGGCAGGCGGGCTTGCCATGGAAAGGACCGAGAAGCAAAATCTGGTCTTCGGGGGATGCGTAGGTTGTGGAGATGGTTACACCACCAAAGTCCGAGCCGGGTAGAGGGGGTGATGAGATTGGAGAGGCAAGAGCCGGGAATTTGTCATCGCGAATGTAGAAGCCGGTCCAGTTGACGGCGGAGGATGGGGAAGGGAGGGAGGAGTAGGCGTGCCAGAGGAGGGAGGAGACGTTCGACAGGTTGCTAGAGAGAATTTGTCAATTCCATGTTGCTTGCGTGTGAGGCCGAGGAGCGCAATTCAAGCGCATCGATATGGTCGCGTGACGTGGAGGGAGTGTTGCTCACCTGACCTATTCGCGTGAAAGTCAATTAGCTCGCTGTGTCTTCAGAAACTTGAAATTTGGGGATACGAATGAAGGCTATGGAGGTGCATTGGACCGTGACCACGGCAAGCAGCAGTGCAGCACTTACCCAATTGCGCTGACCGTCGCATAGACCTCTAGCTTGGTCCAAAAGCTGTGAGTAGACCTCGGCTTTGGTCTGGCCGTAAAAGATGGAGGAATCGGCGTGAGGCTAAGGATCCCGATCGAATTAGTTCTGGCTTGAGAGATCTGATCCGCAGCCCCCAGCGATCAACGTTCTCGCGACGGACTCTGCAGGGGCCAACAGGCGATCGAAGATCAAACAGGTGGAGAACGTACCATTATCACGAGAAGGGATAGGTAAAATAAGGTGAGAGATCGCTTTTTGGGGAATCAATTGCGCAACTGCGCGGGCTTGTCGTGGAGGAGAGGCCAGGAGAGAGTCCCTTTTTAAGGGACGAGGAACTGCAGACTCGGCGGTTTGGCCGAGCGGGACACAACCCAATGGTCCAAAAAGGGCTGCCTCAACCCCCGACATCTCCGTCACACGGTTCTTTGTTTCCTCCTTCCTTGTCCATTTCAAGCAGGAAACGGGCAATCCGGGACAGCTCCTTCGGCGACGCAATTGTCCGTCAGCTCTTTGTTCACACCGACCTAAACGCTATGGCTTATCCGTCATTGCTGCCATTCGACTCGAACGCAAGTCTGGCCAGTCCCCCCGCTCGGCAACCTTAAAGTGCCCCGTTCGGTACTGAGCATCTCTCCTTGGCCCATTGGACAGACTTGTTCAGCTCGTATGGACTTGTGTGCCAATAAGCACACTCTCCAGCATCTCCTCTCCTGGTCTTTCTCGTGCGAAACTCTGCCAGCTGCCAACGGGTCTCAAAATGGTAGAGTTTGACCACCCATCCCATGCATCGTCGAATACAATGCTCGCCCGCTAAAATCTTGCGCCCGCCAAGAATGTTACCTGGCAGCCGGCGGGGGAGCTGGTCCTTACGCTTCTGGCAGGACCTGGACATAGATCAGCCCCGCGCCAATAGCGAGACCCTTGGAGATCCGTCCTCGAGATCGCTCTCTTCCGATTGATCAGCTCTCGTCCCCCGAAGCTCGGCTATTGGAATGACGGTTCGACCCCGCGAACTGAACGCCCGTTGCACTTGGTGCCTCCGAACCAGGCCGCGGATGATATGATAAACCTCAACTTTGAGGATTGATCGCACCTGCCAGATCGATCGCTTCCGAACCTGGAAGGCCTGGCTGCCTTCTCCTGATTGGCGACGGCCAGCATCTAGAACCTCAGTGCCTTTAATCCAGCAATCGGCATTGGGGCTGGAGAACTGCTCCCGAACGTGCACTTCGTCTGGAGTAATACGGACGATGGGACCTTCCAACGATGTCAGCAAGGCCTCAAGTAATAAACCCTATCGCGCGGGGTACGATATCACCATAGACCCGATGCAATCTGTCAATCTCGTCGTCGAATGAGCCTGAAAACCCCACGGTACAAACGATCTCGTATAGTCCGGTCAACGCCGCCAGCCGAGGCCCGGGAAATCTGCTCAGTGGGTGAATATGAAGGCGATAGATTGTGATGACCACGCCATAGGCTATCGCACTGCCTAAGAGGAACCAAGCGATCATATTTATCCTTGAAGTTTCAGCTAATCCGGGGCAGTAGTTCGACTGACGCGATAGCCAGGCAGGCCAGAATCTCAGGGCTGCCAAACACCGTATAAGTACGGAGAGTCTGAATACCTATGATCAGCTCGCCACACGATCTTGCGCTATGACTCTCAATCAATCGGTATGGTAACACTGCATCTAAGCCGTTCCAGCATCAATTGCCCAAATCCAAGGCCTACGGGATGAAGCAGCGACGAACCCTACGGCTCCCCCGCCCTCTCCATTCGCTTGCCAGGGCTATCTTGACATCTAGTCAAGACACGGACCAACTGCTCATAAAGTGGTCGCACATTGCCATGAACGAGACCACAGATCCTACCTATGATCGACAGCTTCGTGGAATTTTTATTGGCGGCAGGATTCGCCATACCGCTTGTTCAAGCGAAGTTCTAGCGTCACTCCAGTTTTACCTCATTGACTGAGCTTGTGACTCTTTGTGGGCTGGGGTGACGACGCCCTTGTAAGGCTTATATCCACCATTGGGAGCACCGCTTGAAAGCCGGGGCGCGGTTCCGAAATCGCAAGTGTAGACTGCTACGAGGGTTTGTGACCTGTCACCTTTCGGCGACGCTAATGTGTCTCAACGCTAGCGGGCGTCCTGCTGCAATGCTGCATAGGGCTAGGGTCGATTCGTCCCGCGCTTTAGCTCCACAGAATCAGGGCTTTTTTTATCCTTGCACAGGCCTGGACAATTATTGCTAGGAATCAGAACTGATTTGCCACATCAGGCTCTGCTTTTCAACGTCTTTAGTTCTTATGAGGACCCTTTGGTGTCGTCTTCTTCTAGCTGAGAGAGTCTCAAAGGCGTAGTCAAGAAATACTGGATACTTCAGGATCAGCACAGGAAGGTTACACAGGATTCGTATACGTTGATGGGGTGAGGATACCGTGGGAGGCTGGGAGCGAACATTACTTGGGGGGCAAGCTCAATTCTGCGAAAAAAAAAAAAATCATCATCATCGTCAGGGGGAATATTTGAGGAATAAGGACAGTCAATCATGCTTTTGCGGTTTCCTTTTGACAGCAATGACAGGGACCAAGGTGCAATAAATAGGTGAAATACCTACCATGTACGGAGACTGTACGGCCAATTTGTGACTTTTTTACTGACCCAGCCTTGACGCGGCGCTCATATTATGTAGAAGCATTTCAACAGGGAAAAGAAAAAAAACCCATATGTACAGATCAAAACACCCAAAAGACCTTGCTCCTAGATAATCAAACACCAGAGTCGTCTTGCGGAACCCTACATGTCGCATTATATGCCTTCCAAGCTGCGCAATTCTGCTGAAGAGGTTGATCGTCAATCAAATCGTCGATTTCATCAGCACGCTCAACAAACTGCAAAGCAAACCCTTCCGACGTGTGCCAACCAATATGACAATGCATCAGCCATGCGCCAGGGTTATCCGTTTCAAAGGCAATCAGCAGATACCCCGAGCTCTCCAGCATAGCGGTATCCCTCCGAGGAGGATTTGTATGGGATGTAGTAGCCCCATCCCAAGGGTTCGCTCCCTGAGCTACTATGAAGAAGTCATGACCATGCAAATGAATTGGATGAGCGATGGGGATCGAAGTATTGATGAGCAGGTAGACCCATTCATCAGCATTGGGAAGTTCGATAACACCACTGGACACAGAGAAGTTGGCGACGTTGTTATGTATCTGAAGCAGCGTAGGGTTATCCCACGCGACCTGCATACTGGTGCTGTTCAGGTACCAGTGGAACAGATTCTGCGAGTTTTTCTTGACAGCCACATCTTCCATGGAGCTCCAGTCTGCGTCAGAAACCGACTTTGGTACTACCGGAACTAGATTTCTTGGACTTTCGTCAACGCAGCCATCTGCGAAATTAGTCGCGTTTGTTTTAGGTGTTCTTATCTGAGAATCGTAGTGAAGGATCCCTCTGATGTTGTCGACGTTATTGTTTTCGGAGCACTGAGTCTGTGGCACAGCGCGTATCCAGAAGTCTTTGGCTAAGGAAGCCTGGTTGGCTGTGACTATCACGTCGTATCGCTGACCTGCAACAGCAAGTTAGTTCTGGCTTAGAAGCTTGGAAGTTTATTGTATTGGCTTACCCATCCCGATATTGATGAATTTGGTTGTATACGGTTGGATTGGCACCAGATCCATGGCAATAACAGTTAGCGTATGATTGTCGATCATAAACTTCCAATGTGTGTCGATTGCCGCATTGATGAGTCTGAGACGGTACGATTCCCCTTTATTGGCTCTCATAGTAAAATGCGATCCAGTTGAGTTGTATACATTGGTCCCATTAATGAGACCAGTGTCCAGCGTCGGAGGGCCTTTCACTTGAGCGTAAGTAAATAGCTCATCCGCTGTTTGGTGGGACCAATCATTGAGGAATAGGACGCCCTTGTCGACATCGTAATTAGAGCTGGCAGGTCCATTGATGATAATACCACCGAAGACACCCTCCCAGGCCTGAAGCCCGATGTGCGAATGCCACCAAGTTGTGCCATACTGAACAGCTCGCCATTTATAGGTCACCGTTGACCCAGGCGCAGTCGGACACTGGGTGATGGACACAACACCGTCGTTTTGATTGGTGTAGTTTTGACGAATTCCATGCCAATGGATACTTGTTCCATTTCTTGACTCATCGAGGTAGTTTGTGACATGAACAACTACGTCGTCGCCCCAGTCGGCATAGATGGTCGGTCCGGGAATTGTCCCATTGACGGCCATTGCTGGTCGTGAGACACCATCTGGGGAGACGGTGACTTCGTCAATCGAGAACCAATACTCTCGAGTGACGCCCGTATGGGGAGCAAAAGTGGTGTAATCAGTGTTGATGTTATGATCACACCAATCCTTCCGAGTTTGGGCTGTATTTCCCGTACATCCTTTGGACTTGCGGGCCTCAAGGCTGGGGATGGTAAAGGCAGCGGTTCTCAAGACAAAAGCAAAGCATACGATGTACAGAAGCTTCATGATGGCTCTTTACCCAAAGTAGAGATGATCGGGGAATTTCTGTGTTGCTTCCATCAAGCCTTAGAATCTGAAGTGAAAAGTAAGAAGGCAACCTTGATGAAATGCAATATTTGAGAAGTTCCACGTGGTATATCACAAAGAATTGCATCCTACAGCTATATATGGCTCGAGAGCCCTATCAGCCCACTCGCGAAACATGACCAAGGCTGTCTGCATTTTGGAGAAACAATGCATAGACGAGGCCGACCGCAATGACCGATCCTTACCTTCATTCAGCCACACTCATGTGATGCTCAGATGATATCAAGGTATTGAGATCATGAGACTTCGCAAAATGGAGCCAAACACATATCAATCGCGAGAAAGTGACGCTAAATGGACCTGATAATCTCCCCCTGACGAGGTTACCTGGCCGTTCGATCCATCCCAGGCGCATATCATATACTTGTGATTGGATGAGTATTCACAATGCCTGGAATCCCCGATTTGAAAATAGACATCTCGCTTAGTCTTTCCAGAGGAAATGCTGGACTCATCTGCATGTCTCTGGTGTTTATATAGCAGACGTACAAGATTTCGTCCATATCAAAGGGCAAAGTGAGATTTCAGTCCGAGCTGAGTTTGGTTATCACGAGAGACAAGCCCCAAGGATGATCCATCGAGTAACCATACGAGCATCTTCAGAAACTTCTACTGAGTGGCGAGCCTCCGTTGGTGGATGTCGGGCACCTGTTTCTGCCAGGCAGGGCGCCTGAAATACAAGTTGTCATAAGGCCTTCTGTCGCAGAGGTACGGATTTTTATGCCAAGATCAGTCAAGTAGCATAATTTCGTGTGAGAAAAGGTACAAAGTGGAGCCGAGACATTTCGGGCACGCAGCGTTGTGGGATTTGTCGCGTGTCGTTGGAAAGGCGCCCAGGGGAGCAGAAAACCTGGACGCGTAACCTTTTACACGCTGTGAGATTATGAAAAGAACTGTCGACTTCTTAGGATAAAGGATATCAAAGACCAACACCAACAAGTCTGAATAGAATCCTCGTAGCTTCGAAATCTGGGAGATCTGACCTTTTGTTACTATCATTGCCATCTAGCTCATCATATTTTGAACGAAGGCCCCCATTTCGTCGCTTGATGAAGTGATCCGGGTTCAGAAACATGCTTTTCTCAAATTTACATCGTTTTCTTCTTGCCTCTACCGTCCTTAGCTTCAATTGCTCCGCCCAGCCCCTCAACGCTCGCGGTTCTGGAGACGTCTTTCACATCTATGCGTTCGGAAACAACATTAGCGGTCTACAAGTTTTCTATGGAGATGGTAACTCTTCCTCCTGCTAAGACCTTAACCCATACCTTGGCTCCGCTCACTTTGTCCCTTTTCATCTGAAGGAGTGGCAAAACTTGGCGACCCAACGCATTCTATTGCAGCCGAAGTGATTCCAGTCCACTGTAAGCACTCATCCGCCTTGATCCAGCGCGCAAACAAGTCCCACGGGCTGTCCTTGGTAACTGGGCGCTCACTCCACTCTAGTTACAATTTCGGACACAGATGAATATACGTGGCTTGCGCATACTGACTCAGGGAATGCCTCCTGGTCCACCATGGCTCTCTACATGGCCAATGGAGGATCGAGCGAAGTCGGTTTTGCTGCGCCCAGCTCTGCAGGAAAATTGACTAATGTGTGGTGGGCGTATGGGAAATATGTCATGGTCAACATAGATGATGCGAACTTCTACGCTCAGCCTATCGCCGGTGCCGCTGGCTGGTACACGCTATCGTGGAGCAGCTCGGAGCAAGCGAAATCAGACAAAACGTTGGTGACTCTGAGGACCATCGAGCCTTCCACGAATTCTATTTTGGCCTAGTTTACATTTGAATGCGCTTAGCTCTAGGATGAATCTGAGGCTTTCTACTATCAAAAGGTTTCTGGGATACTTTGTTTGCTACGACCAACCTTATCAGTGCAATACCACGTATAAATTGAGAGGAAAGTCCATCTATGGATGTTGTTTTGCCAGGATAGATATACGATAGTATTAGGGAATTATAGAATTATTTATTATATTGGTATTTCTGACTTTACGAGTTATAGCATAAGCCGCGTGTTTGTCTAGCTCGACTTGTCCCTATTTCTCTTAGTGGCTTGCCTTGCAGGGATGAACCAGCCTAAATCCCGGCTCGCATGCGTCGCATTGGGTACCGAGCGATCGGGCAGATCGCGAACCATCGATGGCTAGCTAGTAGCCACGTCAGTTCCTGAGTCTTGATCTGCCTCGTGGGTTTCTTGTCCTACCTTGCTTCGTCAAGTGCACAGCCCTATAATCCGGTCTTACTCCCTGCATTCCAAGTCACACGCATGAGCTAGGCCCCAGCGAGCTCATCAAGCTAGCTGTAGGCCGGTCTGCCCATGTAATAAAAGCCGATAGCCGATCAAGATTTGCCCCACATTGATCGCTATGACAGCCCTGAAAAGGACCTTTTCGGATTTTGACACTGATGACACCTCGTTTCGTTATCAATGACCTGCTGTGTAGGCCAACCATCTAGTGTTTACTCGTTTCGACTGACTATTGCTTTCAATGAGCTCTCGGCTGGGGCTCCCTGCTAATTCTCACTGTCCAGCCCTCGCCATGACAGTCATCGCACTTATATCTTGGAGCATGGCTATATGAGACAGTGCAGAGCAGACGTATCAACAAAACCAGGCAACAATGACCTATCTATGAGTTCTACGCGGCCGGAAATCTGTCAAGCAAATACACTTAGCATTGATTCGCAAAGTTGATTTGCTGCATTTTTTTCCTCCGCTCACGAGCTGCACGTCTTATGCTCGGAAGTTATTGCTGACCGCGCAGGCTCGTGGGGTCGACTCTTCGTAAAGAATATGTCGTCATAGACTGGTTTGGATGTCAACAAATACAAGATCTATTCCCTGACTATCACATGGCTGACAGACGTGGCTTGGTTTGTTTATACTGGATGTAAGGTCAATTCATAGCCACCCTAAGGGCCTGGGCAGAGTTCGCGGCAGACAGGTTCTAATTGAGCCTTGTTGTACGTTGTGGAATTCTTTTGTTCTGGATATAAGCACTAGCCAACGCTAAACAGACAGTGCCACCATATCCATTCTCCATGCCAAATAAGTAACCATGTTCACCCGTCTTATCAAGTCTAGAAGATGCCCCAATCAACCCTTCTTATGGCCACACACCTCGGTGGCAGCAGTGTCAGCTTGCGCCATTTTTTGTGCAGTGTTCTGGCCCTTCAGAAAGCTCACAGCACCTGGGCCGGTAAAATTCTTTCGGCCAGTAGTGAACCAGGTCACGATACTGATAAGACCAATGACACCAACGGCAGCACTAGTGTAGTTCATCGACTCCTCATTGACGGGGTAAGTACTTGGAAAGTTGAACGTGATTGAGGCAAAAAGGAGGAAAATGAGTCCCACAAAGTTGAGACCGATCGATACCGGGGTGGAAAATGAAAATGGACCCTCGAGTTTAGTGACGTGGCCGGAGAAGTATCCGATCAGACGGCTGAACAAAGCCATTGAGTAGGATAGATCTAAGAGTGTCGTTAGTGATTATTCAGTGACTTGGAAATCGGATCACTCACAGAAGCCTTCCGTTGAGATCGAGATGACAGTTTCAAAGCCCGTTATGGTACCAAATTCGATGGCATCAAGGGCCAGCTGCACGGCCAAAGTGAGAAGAACCGCATTCACCGGGACCTGGCTCTTGCTTTCGACCTTACTGAAGACTTTCGAAAAGGGGAGTCCGTTGTCTCGAGCAAAGGCATAGACAGAACGAGATCCTTCAGCGAGAATGTTGACACCAGCGACGATGACAATTACCGCAATCATGCTAGACAGAATGCAAGTGGCGACCTTGCTGCCGGTAGAGTCGTAGATGATCTGAATGACGGGGACTCCAGTACTGGTCATTGCAGTCTCAGTGATATCACCAATACAGAAGCAAAGAGTCAGGAGGAAAGCAAAACCGGTAATCGCACCCAGTACCACCGCCAAAATGATAGCCTTGGGCGCCTCCTTCGAGGCCGATTTCATTTCTTCGGTCATGTGGGATGGAGCATCGTAACAGCACATTCCAAAGCATGCCTGCAGAATACCGATGATTGCAGCCATTCCAGTACCCCAACCGGTTGTATTTTGGAAATCTTGGAAGACAAAAGAGGCTGGTTGCTTGTGGTCGTTCATCGCGAGGAGAGTAATAGTGACGATGACGAAAGAACCAACGTTCCAATATAGGATAAATTTGGAGATCCGATGGAGTAGGTGGGAGCCCCAAAGGTTGATGGCAGCCGACAGGATGGCAACCAGGTAGGCAACCAATACTGTCTGCCATCTTTCAATTGTATATTCCGGAAAAACTAAATTTGCCATTCCCAGCACAAAGTTGGAGGCAATCGAGTTGTTCGTGGCCCCCATCGCCAGAAGACCTTTTCTCGATGGATTAGCATGTTTATGCGGCGGAAATTGGGACGTGAGAGGCATACCAATAAGCATGAACCAGCCAGTAGCATATGATAGACCTCGAGCAAAGCGAGGAGGGGAGAGTGCAGCGACCCATGAATATTGTCCTCCTGCAACAGGGTACATGGAGCACATCTCTGCCATGGGAATCGCGACAGCCAAAGTAAGTAAGCTGACGCCGATAAAACTAAAGACCATGACTGGCGGACCTCCCGAGGTCACTCCAACGATGAAGACGCCACTTAGTGCCGTCCATCTGAGGCAATTGTTAGATTTGTATGATTTTTCAAATTAGACAAGGGTGCTCACGATGTCACAACACTGAAGCTGAAACCAATCATAGACAGTAAACCGAAAGAACGTTTGAGCTCTGATATAAATCCAATGTGAGCATGAAGAAAACGACACCCGTCAATTTGTTGTGGCGATATGAACTCACCCTGCTCATAGCCTAAGTTTTCAAGCCGCACATCCTCAGTGGTAGTGCCTTTAAAGACCTGGGAATTTTCTTCTTCTGTCGACATAGTTGCAATTGAAATCGTCCACAGACAGGTAAAGCAAGGGTACTTCGCCTGGGCGGGCACAGTCTACTTTAAAAGACCGTAGGAGGGCTAGACGCTCTGCCATCTCTACCCCAAATTATCTCCAATAACCATGGAGGGATCAACTTAATATTCGAGACCATCAGGGTGATAAGATAGATAGACAGCCATGGATTCCGGATTGAGAAGGTCGGCGCGATGCTGGTGGAGCCTAACCTGCATGTCCCGGACTAACTACAGTACGAACTTGGTCGGCACTTTTGCGGGGAACAAGCAACGCCTTAGAACGCCTTAAACTTTGCCGGCGATAAGCAGGGTCGGCCCTTCGGGGCGTGTCATTTGCCCAACCATCATAAGATTCCGGGGCTGATATCAATTGCCGACTTTGCCGTAGAGAATCTGTTGTGGCTCGTGAGAATTTGGTAATCGAAAGGCTGTCGGTGCCTGCCCATCTCTTCATCTTGCCTTTGTTGATATAGTCGTGAACTCAGACAGGGGAGGGCTCCGAGGACTGCGAGGCACAGGCGTTTTTTCCTGTCGGCTTGTCTCCGATGTCTCTCCAGAAACTCTTCGGACTAGTTGTTGGAACCCCGGACTCCGAAGAGATGAAATCTGAATGTATTTTTTCTGTACTCCATCCAGCTGCTCCCCAATCGGATGGCCAGCTGACTCCAGCCGAGCGAAGGGTAGGCGTCCTTCCGAATGAGGTGTTAGGGCTTAGGGCTCCGGATGACGAAGGTCCCGACAAGCAACTGCATGTAATTTTGCCCGTTACCCGATTGCGTATTGTCTCCGGCGGATCTATGCAGGATGTTGTCAGATCCAGGTGAAGAAAGTACCTTCACCACGTGGCAATGAAGCTGTTAAGTCAAAATATAAGCTTCTTTCCAATCGTTAAACCTATTGCATCTCGTGGATTGAGATAATCTGTCCTCTCCATACCTTGATATCTGGCAGACAATATGCTGGCCATTATGTGTACTGAGATTACGGCTCGGCATTAACAACCAGCAGAATGGGTCGATAGTGCACACCCTCGCTGTCCACCCCGGAATTTCAACGGCCGAGGTCGCTCCAAGCGAACGAGACCTCTGCAAACGAAAGCACGATGGGGCAGCTCACGACGGAGAGCGGATACTGTCGCTCCCGTTGCTATGAGCGAAAATCATACTTAATGTCAACAATGGCTCCTCGGCTTCGAGTCGAGCTGCGATAACCCCCTTTCCAAATTACCAACGATCACAACCAAACACCAACCTCTTACAATGTCGGAACAGATTCTCGCCGGCAAGACGTGTCTCGTCACAGGCGGAGCAGGTGGATTGGGCAAAGCCATCGCGACTCACTTCCTGGGCGCCGGTGCCAACGTGGTGATCTGCGACATCAACGAAGAGCGTCTGCAAGAGGCCTCGGCAGAATTATCACCAAAAGGGCCTCTGCGAGCCATCAAGTCAGATATTACCAAAACCGAGGAGGTGCAGAGTCTTTTCAACGAGCTGATTCGGGAGTTCGGCAAGATTGACGTCTTGGTGAACAACGCCGGAATCATGGACCATTTCGCTCCCGTTGGCGACCTAGACGTGGAGCAATGGGAGCGAGTGATGGCTCTGAACCTCACTGCTCCCATGGTTCTGAGCAAGATGGCTGTTCGTAACATGCTGGAGCAGCCAAAGCCGGATGGCCGGATTATCAATATCGTCTCTGTTGCTGGCCGAGCTGGATGGGCTGCTGGTATGTTGAAGTCCCTCTTGGTTTGTTGCGATTTATCTTGATTCAGGGCTAATTTGGATGCGATTAGGTGCCGCTTATACTGCCAGTAAGCACGGTCTTGTTGGATTGACCAAGAACACTGCCGCGTTCTACGGCAACAAGGGTATTCGCTGCAATGCCATGATGATGGGTGCTATGAACACCAACATTGCCGACGTATTCAAGACAGGCATGCACATGGAGGGCTACCAGAAGATGAACTCCGTCTACGAGTCCATCCAGGCAGCTCCTGTCGACCTGGATGAAGTTGCTGGGTTCTGTGTTAACTTGACCTATGGCAAGGGCGCCAGTATCATCAACGGCGCTTGTATTGCCGTCGACAACGGCTGGACCTGTGTTGTTGGCTAGATTTTTGCCTTCTTTGCATTAGCCTGTAAGGAGCTCAGTTTATGTACATATGCAGCCAGCGACCTCCCTTTCAACTTACTCTACCTGTGCGCAGCGAAAACATCATTTCTCTCCAGAAACTCTTCGAAGGGGGTTATTCCTCCATCAGCTTGCTCAGACGTCCAGGCAGCCTTCTCCTCTGAGCACTCGCCGTAATATCCCGGGTCCTGATTGAACTTGTACATCGCCACTCTGGGGCCTGCCACCTTTTGTGCCGCAGAGGCTGTCCATTCTTTCTCCGACTTTTGAATATAGATAGTTTTTCTTCCATTCGCCCGAGTGATTATGCACGCAATTTCACTCGAGGTATACATGCGCGTCGCTGCACAAAACATCCGTCCATTATACCGTGACGGCCGAGCCAGACTGGCACCGACAAATTTTCCAGTATCGGCTCGTGCATTGATAAATGGAACCGCAGTATCGCCAGGGATGGGGTTGGTGGTACAGTACACACCCGGCTGGTCAGGCACATGTCTGAGCTCCCGTGGACCAAAGAAATTCTGCATAACATGCCCGGCGCAAAGAATGCCGCATCGATCGAGAGAGATCGAATGTAAAGTTCCTTCTCAGCCTTCGAGTCAAGAGCGACGACATCCTGCCCGTATAACCGTTACGCATGTACCGTGGTACTGTATATAAGATATTTAGCGTCGGCTTTGACGGCAGCATCCGCTATGGCCTTGGTCTGCTGGAATTCGCGCTCTTTCAGTAGGTCATAGGTCGTAAAAGTAAGCGTTACGAGAAAGACTGTATGTGCGTTGAGAAGTGCTGCGGAGAGGGTATCTTGCATATCTGCGTCATTAAGGAAACTTCGACTCCTCGGTTGCGCAGTGCTTGAGACAATGGCTCTGTGACATCGCGAGTGACGGCTCGTATTGAATATTCGCTTGATAGCTCAGCGTTGCTGAGAACGTAATCGATCACCGAACCTCCTTGGAGGCCGGTCGCGCCATAGACCGAGAGGATCTTCTTACCCATACCAGCTGACACGATGGTATTTAGACGTCGATATTGGCTTTTTCTCGAATGGAACTGAAGTGTGTTGGTATGTGCATCGAGGTCCGCTGTTGGAGACTGCAATAGAACATACCCAGCCCGCATTGAGCTTCGTCGATGACTACACCACCCACCGATAACTATGTCAACGATCTGAGCAGGTATTAGTCAAGATACTACGAGTCGTATGGTTAGTCATTTGAGCATCAGAAGATCGCATTGTTTCACTTCTTTACTATGTAGATAGGAGCTAATAAATGAGCGCTAACAATCCGATCATTGCTGAGACTCAAGCGGGTTGGCCTGCGGAGGCTCCCTCTCATAACTCAGAGCCCCCTCAGGAATATCAACGATTGCATGTTGCGTCCAGATATGAACAGCATCTTTCATCATCTCCTTCGTCAAACCTATCAGACATCCACCTTTGACATTTGTAGTTGCCGTGGGTCCAGGTTTCTCCCCGGGTGCCGGCATGAGATCCTGAAAACGGTGGAAAATGCGGGCACCGCAGTTCTTGCAGAACACACAGTCCATCTGTCGACCTTTGAGGGTGGTGCGGGTGTACGTTCCGACGAGGTCGGCGAAGGATTCGGAGAGCTCAAAGTAAGGGAAGATGGCGGTGATGCCGTGGGCGGAGGAGCTTTGGTGTTGGCATTCTGTGCAGTGGCATGCGTAGAGGGCGAGGGGTTTGTCTGTTGGAGTATCGAATTCGATCTTAGAGCACTGGCAGCGTCCTTGCATACCCATTTTTGCGGTTTCGATGTGTTGCTGTGGATTTGTTCAATTTCGTAAGCTTTATGGGGAGGGTGGTAGAAACGAGTGGTTGGGAATGAGGGGTCACGAGTCAAATACGAGCAGAGTAAGAGGGAGCGGATCTGATGTCAACAGGACAGAATGGAAGACTGTGTAACGTTAGCACAATTTCTGGGAATTTGACACAACAAAGAAATAAGATATCCATCAGAATCTGCTGGTGGCATGGTAGTCCGGTCTTTTCGTGGGTAGCGGCCACTCATATTACCTTCGTAGCGCGGCCGATTGCAGTCCTCACTTCAAGGCTGAAAGAAGAAGAGTCAAGACATTGAGTAGTCATTCCCAAATCTTCTCTGCCTATCTAGTCCATGATGCTTGAATGCTAACACTCCCACATGATTCTGAATACACTCGGATAAATCGACCTGCGAGTCCATCAGAGAGTCTTCCTCAAAACATCAACGCTCTTACTGAAGCACACTGATGAGTTCCATCATGATCATTCAGCTCCGCATGCAGCCACGGAGCTTTGTCGGGTCCTTCGCGGGAAAGACGGATCTCCGTTGCGCTGTGTGCGAAGCTATCTCCGCCCCAGACAAATTTGCCTCCGAAGAAGTGTCAGAAGAAAAAGCGACGAGACTCGGCGAGTAGTCCACGCATACCGTTTTCATTACCTAGGCAGCAGTTCAGGTCGAGCTGGGAGTAGCTCCATGACCCGTTCGGTCTCTCACAACGACAACTGAGAGTGTGTCGATTCCTCAGGTTGATGTTGATGGAGTTTTTGTGGAACGCCATCAGGTCTCGTTGGGCATTTTGTAGTGGTTCTGAGAACTGGCTTGCTTGAGCCTTTCACTGGAACAAGGGTCTTTTGATCCGAGTGTCTGTCTGGTTGAATGTTATTCTAGAATATGCGACGATGAAAGATGTCAGAATTCCGAATGACGATGCAGGGGCGTCAGGGCATCACGGCGACGTTGCTCACGATCCATGGTTCAACACCGGTGGGATTCTACATCCCTTCACTCTATCCTCATTGTCAACATTCGATGTCGGAGACCAATTTTCTTTGCTATCCCAGAATAACTAGAAAGTAGCGCATCGACCAGATCACCCTCTCATTCCATCTAGCCAACCTTCTTGATGCAACTACAGACACGATTTACCTCTATGGCCGTGCTTCGTTTTCCCTTATGGTGGTCATTTACGATCATTATGAAGTATAACCCATGTCCAACTGCTGTTCACATGGAACCTTTCCCCACTTCAGTCCTCAAAGTTCTCATCCCTGGGAGTTCGCGTCCCTCAAAGCTTGATTCCACTATAAAATATCCCCAAGGCGAAAGCTGACTCGTTGAGAGCTGCCAGAAAAGCCCTGCTATGCGGCTCGGCAAGCCACTGTAAAGCGGGCCACGTCTCTTGACATGGACGATTACAAATATATCCAGGCTGAGACTGGATTCAAAGACTGGCTCAAGCCTGGAGGGTCTGATCTGCGTAATCATTTTGATGGATACCTAAGCTTGAGATAATCACCGGGGCCTGCAACCTCGTATGGATGATCTCTACATACCTACCGTGCCCGGTAGGCTTAGGGGGTCATCTGTGATTCTCTGGTATTGTACGGAGTTCCATTAGGTGGCAACTCTACTCTGTAATTCTCATTCGCGAAGGTGGCACGCACTCCATCCTCAGACACTATCTGAGTTGGAAAGCAGAGACCAGCGTAGGTAGTCATCTCCCAAGGAGATATCGATAACCCAAGGGAGTAATGTAATGACTCTAGTGCCTCAGATTTCGTGGATGACAGAGGGCAGTATGACTTGCATGAAGTTGGGGTAAGTAACGGCCCAGAGTATGCAGGGGCATCATCGGCAAGGATGCACCGATACTGCCGGCCCTCAGCCACACCTCGACCAAGTGACGGACACGAGACTGTCTTTTCTGATGAGGGATATAGTAAACACGATTTAGCTAAGTCGCCTTTGGAGACCAGTGAGTCATTATTCTCGATCACATTCTTCGTGTTTCATTCGAATTATTTTGCGATCGCTACACTCCCTCAGGATGGACAATCATGAGAGCTACCCAGACACCATCCCTCGAATATCGACGTGATTGGAAGAATGCGAAACTAGTCGGTTATAGTCCGCTGGTAACATCCGCAAAGCTTCCAGTGTAACCTACCAGCATGTACCCGCTGCAGCCAGCAGGGCAGGGAGGGGGTGGAGGGGAGCCCTCAAAATCAAGATCTATATGCATACCATCCACACATGTGTTTATGTATCGAGTAGCTAGTTGATCGAGCTTGCCGTTTCCCTCGCGATTAATTCTGCAGCCTCGACAGAAATGGTAGAAATGAGCCTCCTGACTCATTTTCATTCAGCCCGGATGGCAGGTGGCAGGTTGTCACCCTTGAAAAAGTACAGTAGGCAGAGTCACTCATCCCTCCGAGACAGACTTCTCCGTCTGATTCCCCGAAAAGGCAAAAACAGAAGCAAACAGCTAGAGATAGGAGTAGACTGAGGACTATTCGTCAGCGATCTCAGCCACTGAGGAACACTGGGACCTTCTCTCCCGAGGTGCTGATAGGCGTGAATCAGGATAGAGAGTTCCAAAGGGTGTCCGATGGTGTGGGTGTCGGCTGATCGCCTGAGCTACAGAGACGTCCTGGTTGGTCGGGAAGGGACTGCCGGATGAACATCCCTGACTCTTCCCGACGATTTGCAGATTATTTTGGGTATTTTAGCGTTTATACTCGATTATCCTGATGGTCATTGAGGTGGGTGTTGTCGTGGGCCATTTCTGACTGCTGTCCAGCTTGCTTGGAGCCATCGCGAATCACAGAATGACCAGGCACCCATGACCGTTCTCGCAGATCTCCGCCCCCGTCGCCCGTCGCCCGCCACTCTGGGGATCGGGCTGACGTGGATGATCTCTTCCCAGGTACGTGATGAGAACGAACCACCCACACTCTCTCTCACGGCTGTGCCTTGGAACGAACATCTTGTCGGGTCACCCGGCGACGCCGCGTGGAGAAATACCTATGGTGCTATACCTAGAAAAGTGGTATAGTGCCTGCGAACTAAGTAGGCTTAGTAGACTTCTGATTAGTATTTTCAAGACAAGAAGGGCAAAGAAAACGGTCAGCCTTGTGTTCCACGGGTGCCTGGCCATGAAAAGCTCTTATAAACTAGCTATCTTCCTCTATTCTCTCCTCTGCTTTTCTCTCTGCTTTTCTCTCTGCTTTTCTCTCTGCTTTTCTCTCTGCTGAGTTCTATTACGACCTGATCCTCGAGCACATCGACAACATAATAACCCACTCGATTTCGAATGAGACCGGGTCCTGTCAAAGCTTTAGACTGGCTTGAAACAAGCCTCGATTTACCCAACTGTCGAGACTCGATCCAACCCTCTGCGACACTTCCATTTGTGGACGAGATCACAAAATCCGCTGTATGCAGTCCACAGCGAATCAGCAGGGGCTCGGTAGGGAGACTCCTGTCAGGCGAAACCGAGCACAAGACGCTCGCAGGAGGATACTCTAGGGTGGACGACGACGGTTCCTATCAACCCCAATCATCCCTATAGATCCTCGAGTAGTGACACTCATCATGGTATGGGCCAATCTTCTCTTCCCTCCATCCTTCATTCTTTGTTCCCTCAGTTCTGGCCCGCCTTGGAACCGATGCCATCCGTTGGGAACCGTGAAATTTCGGCACCCAGTGGAGCCTGGTGCGGTCTCTCTCATGTTCCAGATTCCATACAAACGCCTTCCACGTAGGGAAGCTTGCGAATTGCCATGGAATCTTTTGGTTCAATGTCAATGCTTCCATCCCTCATCATTTGTGTTTCCCGAGTGCCTTTGCAAATGACGACATGCCGCTTAGGCCGGGGTGGAGCCCACCTCCACAGGCGTCACGCACTAAGTTCCAACTGGGTTGAGTTGGCTAACTGTGAGATGGGACAGACGATGCGCCGCAAACAATTAAAATCAGCATCACCGACCCCTTTTTCATACTCTTCTTCCTCGTCATCCTCCTTCTATCCATCCTCGCTCAGCAGCAACTCATACTCCGACAGTAGGTACCCAATCTCGTTCTCCACTTTACCCTTTACTCCCGCTCTTTCCACACATTCTTGACTCTTCTATACTTCACACTCCATCTCCCCTCCTCAATGTCTATTCCATAGACTTTCCCCCTGATCCTCAATACCCACTTATCATGTCTTGAGACGCCCGTGGCCTACCAATGACCCGTGGGAATGTCAGCCCTTCTTTTATTCTTTCTTGCCGTTGCCGTGTCTGCCCCTCCTCCTTCCCCAAATTCCCCAATCCATCCTGATACATTCCGCCGACACGTGTGACATTCCGTCACCTCTCATTCCATTTCTGATCATCTTAGGCCTTTCCTCTGGATCGCGCTCTCGTTCGTCACCGTCCCGGCCGCGGGACCATCTCGAGCATCTGATCCTCAAGCACGGCTACCCCACTCCGGTCTCCTTGTCCTCCCTGCGGGATTTGACATCCACCTCCTCCACATATAACCCGCCCACTCCTCCTTCTCCGCGACGCTTTTATCGTTCGGACTCAATTCCGACCGAGGCCTTTGAGTCACTCGCCCTCTCTGCCTCGTCAACCCGGCCTATTCCAATCCCTCGACGTCGTCACGGCTCAGACTACGACAACCATCTCCCCGTGACGCCACTGACTGGCCGCTTCGATCACGACGACTACCTCGAAGACTGGGAGCGTGCCTCATTATCCGCCAGATCCAGACATCTCCGCTCACCGTCTCGGGACCTCCGTCCCAACCGGTCTCATCATCTTCCCCCTCCCAGCATGCGTGCCGACCATTCCCCCTTCTACTCGCCGGCTGCTTCACCCACCATGTCGCC
>JAXQJV010000199.1:0-27977 GCA_037042255.1 Penicillium sp. PG106-07D | reverse complement strand
ACTGACGGGGCAGTTAATGGCCTGACGGCTCAGGCCACCAACGAGGTCATCTGACCAGAGACCTCACCGGCTGACACTGTCTGACTTGTCTATTGATAGCAATTTTGGGCTAATTCTGTGACTAGCTCTAGCAAAGACCTCTGATTTTTATTGCATATAGCTTTTGAGATATTATCGTAGCTCACATAAGACTAGTATCCGAGTAGAGGTATTCTATATTGTATACTGATATTAATTTATAGTGCCTAGTGAGGGCTATTCAAACAATAGAGGGAGACCACCCGACCACCCGGCGATAACGTCGCTACATCGAGCCATATACGGCATAGTCCTCTTTGCCATCCTATATAAAGGATTAGTGATAGACGATATCCAGCAGATGCTAGTAGGGGATAGGAGCTATCCGCGAGAGTAACTACTACGACAGATTTCCACTAAATCGGATGTTCTAATCTATTAACTAGCCGACTTCAAAAACCTAATCCGGGACCGTAAGGTAGTCAGCTTCTATAAGACGGAGCAGACGAGGCGATTGGAATTGGTGCATGTTGGCTCTTTGTACGGTATAGGCTATAATATTTACTAACTATCGTAATAGGACTAGGAAAGCGGACGGTGGAAACGCACCGGGGATTTTATGATGACGGTTGGCGCAGACTCAGCTCTTCTTTAGCTCCCTGATCATATAGAGGACAAGGTGCCGCTATATGCCGATCGCTCGATAATCGTTAAGTTCGACGCGCGTAACGCGGCCGGGTATCGGACGGCACTCGATAAACTTCGGTAGTTCTCGAAGGACGCGCCCTCGGTGGTGGCGGCTCGGTTTAGTGAGTGACTCGCTTTAGTGTCGGTTTGCTAGCTAATAGGGTCTAATTATAGCGTAGTCGCATCCGAAGCACCAGCCGTGCTCCATAGTGTTTTTTAAGAAGGACCGGATATTCGTGGGCTATGAAGCTGTTATCAGTGCAATCAAGGAAAGATATAGGTCGATCGGCTAGCGTTATGAGCGGGTGGCGTTGGTGGGATTAGCTGGCGTTAGGTTAGCTGTCCCTATAAGAAGGCCTATTGAATAACACCTAATCTAACTATCTGTTAGAAAAACCCAGATAGCCATCGAGTATTCTTATCACATACGAGAATCAACACCGGATATATGGGTTTTTTAGATACACGCTAATAATACGGCGCGTTTGGAATAGGGCTACTAGCAGATTGCCGTAGTCGCGGATATCCCTAGACGGGACGATCCGAAGATCAACATTCTCTAACTCGTATCGGTGGCTATATGATCCACAAAATGGGCGCTGGCTTGGTGCCTGCTATAGACTCCGCGATGGATATCTTAGTCTCGAAGACCTCGACTCTTGAGCCGTCACAAATTTGGAATCGCGGGACTCGGAATTTGAGCTTATCCCAGTTAGTTCTATCACGCTCTGGAAGTCCGCGGGATTGAAGACAGGCAGAAATCCTGCGAAATACCACGGGCTGCTTCAACTGCCCAGGAGGCGGTTTCGCAACCTGGAAAGTGACATTGTACTCGGGGATTCCCTCTCTTTCAGAGCAAACGCTGTTGATAATGCCATTAGTCTCCAGAATTTGGTGACCTTGAAGCCGGGATATCGACATACCGGTGTGCCTAGCCCGGCGGATACCTACTGGTAGACAACTGCAACTTGTCATCCTTCGAAAAACTTTCCGTTCAGTAGGTCATTGTTGCGAATCACAATGCCCCACTGTTGCTCATTCATATCGGCCGCGTATCTAGGATCATTAGTGGAAGACGCCCCCTTGGATAAGTTGGCGCGCGCGCCTCACGTGTCTGCCTTTCCTGCAGAAGCCTTTCAGTCATCCTTTTCGATGGACCAAGTGAGCTTGTTCAATGTCGGATTCAGAAACGCCATACGGTCCGACTGTGCAGGTGTCAGGAGGATATTTTTGTAACTAGTCTAACGGAACTCCTACCAAGCTAAGGTCAAGACGCTCTTTCAAGAACGCAGTGGTGTCGGCGTCCATGCCTATTGCAGCATTTCCGGCCACGAGAAAGCACAGGTTATAGGCATTCTGACTGTGTTAGCATATATTCATCGCAATGATCACGTCGCTAAAGCTTACGTCGTCCGTCTCTTTGTTCATCTGAAGGTAGACATCAAAAGTGGTGTCCTCGGCGACTTCGGCGCGATCCTTATCGCAAAATTTGTTTTTGACGCTATGTATGTGAATAAGCAATGGCTAAAATCATAAACTGAGCGCTTATAGATCATACTATTCTTTGGGCAGCCGACTTGCTGAATCAAATACCACCGAATATGCTCGAGAGCACTGCCCTTGAACTCCTGGGCCAGAATTGCCCTTGAGATCGGCGATACCTTGCGACTCTGGACGTCATGCTTTTGTATTGCCAGCATTACTGTGCGTGCCAAAATTGTCAGTGAGGATTCCTGGATGCCAGTTTTAGTGGGCTTACCGCTCGCTTCGCCCATCGTGACTGCTTCTTTGTGAAGAGATTAGCGTTTTAAGTATAATAAATGAGGGATACGATCAAGGGTATCTGCAAGTTACGAGGAAGAAATAATCTGGAAAAAGGACCAGAATGGCCTCACTATTTATCCGTGAAGAATCGATCGAAGAGTATGTATGCTTTCGCTTCCACATCCCCAAAGCTCGTCTCTTTTTCAACTGATTAGGAACTGATCTACTCCTTCTCCATTCTGACCAGCCACCAGTTCATTAGAACAACACTCGCCATGAACTGATAGATCGACCTCGGACGGGTGAGAGATCCACTTGAATCCAGGGTCGATGGATCTTTCATCGTTCCAATCTAGTGGTAACGAGAAGCATGAGCGATTAAATGTGCATGACAATATACTATGACCAGTGTTCACTGCACGGCCAATTCCAGGTCAGATAGATCATAGAAATAGCGATGACAAAAATACGGCTTTCTTGACGTTACTTACTCGTATAATCGAACCTGTGCTTTGTGTTTGCGGATGTGTCCGTTCGACCTTATTAGCCAGTCTAAAATGAATTCAGTTGATCTGGGCGGACGGGTCGGGCTGGCCCTTCCCGACAACCTTAGTTACCGCGTCTCAAGGACTTTTTCCCTAGCGATCCGCAGTTGATCTTCCTAGCCTGGAAGAGGGAACGGAGGGCGTGAAACGTTCTTCTAGTCAGACTAGAGCTTCTTTACCTCCCAATAAGCGATCGTGCTCGGCATCTCCTACCAAGGACCCCAATAACCCACTACCAAACCGAATCCATCGACGGATCGGTCTGCGAGACTATAGCAAGCCAATTTACAAAGAAAGCTCTCGCTCGGCCTTGCTCGCCGCATTAGAGGGTTGTATTGCTAGACATCAGCCTTTGCAAGGGGAAGGTATTATCCACAGAGACATTTCGGTAAATAACCTGATAATCAACGAGGATGAAGAGAACCCTTCGTGGCCGGCATTCTTGTTGATCTTGACTTAGCCATCAAAGAGTAGCGGGTAGGTGTTTCGGGAGTGAATGGAAAGACACGCACAAGAGCGTTTATGGCGATTGACATAAAAGTTCCGGTAGGTAGGTGCAGGGACTCCATCAACCTACTCTCATCGCACTAGACAGTATTGTCTAGCTGATACAATAATTAGTGGATCGGACCGAAAGATCCTGAACTATATGGGCTTGGGTGCAGGTGGATGCTTAGCGAGTAAGGTCTGTCCGTGTAGGTTTCCGCGTCGAGTTCTGAGCTTTCTGAGATTGGCTTGATGGTTAGCGAGATATTCTTAGGCTACATCTCAGGTTTCAGCTAGTGAGTGTAAAGCAAAACCAGACCTAGCATCCAGATACAATCTCAAGGAAAGGTAGAAAAAGCCCGAGGGCACTGACAAAAGAGATCCGGAAACTGTAACTACCAAGGCTATCAAAAATAACACCTATGCTATTGTTCCCCGACAGCCAGATCAGACACTATACATTCATATCAAACACAAGCACTTAAACACGCCATCTACAAGCCCCAACCCCAGGCATCGCGGGCAAAAAGATATTAACAAATACCTATTCCAGAACAGGTCAAAACCAGCCACCCCAGACCAATCCAAGTCACATCGAAACCCCAACCCTTCAGAAACGAATGGACGGAAGACTTGAGAGAGTCTCCAACAAGCATCAGGTAGATCGGAGGTTCCCATCCCAACATCGCTGGAAAAGAGCTCCCCGCTTGAGATGCAGATATGAAAAAGGAACAAAAAACCGAATTCCCATCAGAAAGATATACAGCGCCAAAGTCCGAAACGCCGTCGCTGCGAATGCTAAACACCTGAGACATGGAGTGTAGCCAGACAATCAAAAACAGGAAGGAGAGATGAGAAACAGGCATGTGGGATTATGAAAAACGCCTGGCAGGATGACGGGAGATGCAACAGGGAAGCAACCTTGAGACGGACCCAGGGTATCAGGGCCAGCTACCTGGCTTTGCGCATTGATGCAGAGAAATGCAGGTGGGAAGAGGATTATGCGATGCAAGGTCAAAACAGACGGCCTTCACGGAGCACGCACTTAAACATTATACATATACTATTGCCGGGACGGACTACTGTAGCTCCTGCAGATCCAACTTTGGAGGGGCCCAGTCGAGCTGTGGAGGTTTATCGTTCGAAGTTGAGACGCATACGGGATGCATAGCGTCCATACGGCGCTTATCTTTCAATGCACTGCCCGTCAGGAAGCCTCTCAGAGTCGACGAGGCCATGCCATACGTGCTGCGTCCACTGCCGGTACCAGTCGAGACCGTGCTCGAGCTACGAGCACTGCGAACGCTGTTGGATTTGGTGACTGCCGGCGGCACGGCTGGGACTGGATGAGCCAAGCGTGCTGACAGTGGGCTGGCTGAGCCGTACTCTGGCGGGAGGATTTGCGATGCACGCGTTGTCTCGGGTTGCAAAGTTGGCACGCTCGGCAGTTGGCTCGTCTTGGGCACCTCCTTGATCTGCATGGGTTGGCTGTCTCGGGTATTTGTTCGGGAAAGATGGATCGAAGAAGTCGTCGTTGTCTCTGGCGGAGAGGCGTGGATTTCGTCCGCAGAAACGGCGACTTCAAATTTGAGGTTTTCGAGCATCGTGCCCAGACTTGCCGCGGTACCGGGGCGGCTGTCGCTTGCGGCATCGTCGATCGTTTCGTCCACGATGCCATTGGCGATATTGTAGTTACGAAGAAGGTACCGTCGTAGACGAGCAACCTCCATGTCCCACTTGCGCTGCAATGATTCCAGCACCAGTTCCACATTTTGGCTGGCGAAGGGAGCAGACTCCGAAGAAGGCGAAGTCCCAAAGTTCGCCGGCATTGGCTTGCTGAGTCGATGGCTCGCACCAGGACGGACAGTCATCGCTGCATGTAGAGAGCGGCGAATCGATGTTGCCGTCGAGGGCTGCACGTTGCTATTGTCCCAGCGAACATTGTCGACCTCCCGCCGAACCTTATCAAGCGAAAGCACCCGGTCGCGATCCATGGACGACAGACTGAGGAGGGTACGGTTGCACTGCAGCCCGTTGACTAACACGGTAAAAGATTGCAGGTTGATATCGTTATTCTCGCAGTGTACTTCACGGAGCGATTCGTTTTCCTCCAGTACTGACGCAAGCGTGTTCGCACCCTGAAGACCAAGGTTCTGATGCTCGATTCGCAACACTTTCAGGGACTTGTTCTTCTTCAAGCCGGTCAGCGCGAGGTTGAGACCGATTCCGAATCGAGCAACGTCAAGATGCGCGCTCTCCCCGCTAATATCGAGAGCCTCCAGGGTTTCGTTCTCCTCAAACATCCTCTGCAGCGTACGACAAGTTTCTGTGCCCGCGTCATACGGCAGAGAAGCCTTGGAGATATCAAGATAGCGGAGGGTCCGGTTCTTGCGAAGCGCATCGACCAGCTGCCGGAAATGCTCCTCTTTCTTAAAATCGATCATCTGCATAGAGAGGTGCGACGGTGTCATATTCTTGCCGATGGCGTCGAAAAGATACGAACAGCCATCGTCCAGGCGGTTCTCATTGACATGCAAGTGCAAGCTCCGTGGTGAGTCTTGCCCCGGGGACATGGAATGCATGAACATGGCAACATCTTCTCCAGTCAACCCACACTGGTCCAGACGAAGCATGCGCAGGTTGCGCGAGCGGTCACTCGCGAGGTAAGTCGCAATGGAATCAACAGTCTCGCGATTGACAGCCGTACGGCTGAGAATCAATTCCTCAAGCTGCCAATTGAACAGCATTTCGGCTGTAATCAGAGCCTCGGGGCCGGAGGTGCGGGAGATGCGGGAGAGATTGATCTTTCGAATCCGGCCAAAGTATCCGATATACTGGTGAAGTACGTCCGGGCTTAAGCGACCCTGTACGCCAGAGATGTTGATAACCTCCAGGGTTTTTTCCTGTGCGACCAGGGTGGAGAGCAACAGGTCCAGGTCGTGAACTGACAAACCACAGTCGCCAACTTCCAGTGCTCGCAAGTGGCTCCGCTTCTGGGACGCCGCATCCACCAGGTAATCCAGATCCGACTCGCCAAGTTTAATACCATTCAGCACGACCCAATCCACGCTGGTCAATTCCCTCCGACAGACGGGGAAGATGGCTTCTGGGATTCCGCAACCGGGATCGCGACTTCCCTTGTCCAGTGTTGGTATACGGGTGAGGCAGTATGCAAAATCGAGTCGGCGTAGCCATTTGCTCTTCAATGCCAATGCGCGCACCTCTTGTGTGAGGACAGTCAAGTTCGCCTGGCCGGGAATATGTACAAGGGATCCAGACCTGTCGAGATGCACGTCGACATCAACCCCGTGGACATCTCGCAATCCCTGTAAAGCGTCCAAATTGATGCCCCGGAATGAGATCGACCGGAATGACTCGTTGTATCGGAGCGCACGCATGACTGCAATTAGTTCCAGGGCAGTGTACCGCGAGGTTTTCGTCGACGCCGGCCGCAGGAGACGGAAGCATGGAGCATCCTCGCATTCGAGATCGATGGTATATCGGATGTTGGAGGTATCCACGTCGTAACTAGCAGAATAAGCAACCAAAGTCCGGTCAAAGCAGCCATAATCTTCATCCAAAGTGACAGGCGGGAAATTCTCATCATTGTGCAATTCCCGAGGAACCACAAAGTCGTACGGCTGCCTTGTCCACAGCGGGCGCAGGTACTCAGTATGCTGTCGGATCCAACAGGCTACCTCAACCGAATGAACGGAGGCCAAGAACACATTGAAGGATTTCCGCAGTGGGACACTACAATTTCTTAGCAAGGGCACATCGTGATGTAACAACCTCCCGAGGAATCGCCATGACTTACCGAAATGTTAAATGCAGACTATCATCGCCATACTCCATAGAAAGACCTGTCAGATTCATGAGGCCGAAGGAGGCGCCCGTCTCCAGGTCGGAGAGGGACGCTACCGATGACCGACTGGCTGTCTTTTGCATGGGTACCAGGTGGACTTTGTGTAATCCAATGGCCAGGTAACAGCCCGTGGGCGACAATTTGGTTAGGTCGTCCGAGGACGAACGAGTGGGAGATTTGCTGGAGGCAATCTGTATGACGCGGAACATCCGGAAGGCGTCCGGATCGTAATCTCGTTCGTGTTCCAGCATCCTGGTCACGTAGTCGACTGAACCACGATGGAACGGGAGGGGATCGTTGACTCGTGCCATCTGTGCTGCCTGGCGAATCCCAACCATCCAAAGATTTAACTCCTGAGGATCAGCGGTCTGCATCTGCATTAATGCTGCCTTGTGCGTACGATCATCGAGATAAGCCACTTCAACGGTGGGGGAGAGTCGCCCATCTTCCAGCATGTATACTGCAATGATACTGTTGAGCGGAATGCCGGCCGATGCCTCGGTCGAAACCATCAGCTGCATGTCCTGCAGTGAACTAATCGAGGCCACGGATTGGCGGTGCGACACGGGGGCCCGCACATTGTAAGAAGCTGGAATTGACGGAAAAGAATCGGCCGCCTTGGCCTGGTTTTTGAAGCGAACCAGATGCGTGTCCGTGAGAACAAGGTATTGGCTTTTGCGCTTCCACATGCCGCCTATTGTCTGAACCTCGCCGTGGTGGAGGATGGCAGAGGACCAAATCCCATTTCGGGGACTGGTTGTGCTCTGCGGTTCCTCTCCCAACGAAGCAATCGAGGCGCTGAGGGGGTCGTCATCATCGGCGTGAGGCTTCAATGAACCAAATACCGAGGTACGTTTCTTCTGTAATGACTTTCGCCGCGGACGGGCAGTCTCCTGAGGCGGCGCCGGCGCAGACACGGCCGCAGACCAATTGGCGGTGTCCGAGCCCGCGGTACCTGGCCGACGGAGGACATTACCCCCGCTGGCCCATCTATTGGGACTTTGGGACCGGCCAAAGAAACCCGAATTGCGGCGTGCTTTTTTATCTCGTGCGTGAGTGTCATCGGACGGAGTGCGGTCATGAAGTGGCGCGGCCGATGTGGAGGACAATGGGCTGAAGACGCTGAGGCTTTTTCTTCGTTCCTTCTTGATGAGAAGTTCGGCCATCGTCAAAGGTAGAGGTCACTGGCGGGGAATTGTAGACAGGAGAGCGAATAATGACTGTTATTAAAGCGAGCGTGAGCGTCGGAGATGGAGATCTGCGGCGCAAAGAGGTGGTGGAAAAAACAAGCTGTATCTCATTGACGACCCGACGTCGTTCTCACTAGATGAAACGGTCAGAATTGCAATCTCAATGGCCACATCTGAGGCATCGAAAGCTCGCCCAGCTCGCAGCTCAGTCGGAGAAGGTGGTATTGAAGAGCGGGGGAACGGGCGAGGACCAAGGGTGCCTAGATGGGGGAAGATTGAGGCACGTACAGTTGACCCTCACGGCGCCATGAGAAGCAATTGGGTTTTCGGGCGAGGTGATAAGGATTGGCTGGGGAAGTTTCACCCGATACGACTCTTAGCGGAGAGATACTCTGTGCCCAGAGGTATGGTGGTGTGGGAACAGGAGTCCAACGCGTATGGCGGGTGTCAACAATTTGGCAAGGTTGAGAGAGGGGAAAAAGGTGGGTTGACGATGGTAGCACCGAAGAGAGGAGCTTAGGAGGGTCTCGCCGGAATGCGGAAATCCGGAGCTGCCCTCCACAAGTTGTCGTCACGAATCAGAAATATTAAATCAGAATCAGGCCAGCTCGCCAAAACGAGAAAAACTGAGCTCCAAAAAAGGGCGGGAAATTGTAATCCAGTCGACCAGTCCGATGCAGCCGTTTCCCGTTGTCCTGCGTCAAGCAGTGCTTAAAAGCTAATCCGACCGAAGATGAGGTCAGAGATGCCGATCAATTTAACGAGGGCTTGGAAGACGAAAGACCGAGAGCCGACAATAATGAATCTTATTGGAGCGGGGAGCAAAGAACGGATGGTTAATCTCTCCGACGATCAAGGATCCGAACGCTTGGACGCGAACGAACAGCACGGTCGAGAGAACCCGTGGAGGGCGAACGAGTGCGGCGATAAGAGACGGAGGAGAGGACGAGGATCGACCAGAACGAGCGGTTTCCGAGAGAGAGAGAGATCGCGTTGCAGGAGGAGAAAGAAAAAAAATGAGAAAAAGAAAAGGAGGTGGGAGGAATGGACGCATGCAGTTTCACAGCTTTGCCCCAGGAGCAAAAGGACAAAACGATCCGCGATGCGCATCTCCGTACAGTAAGTGTTTCAGCTTCGGTCGCTTGCGGTTGTTCCCGCGTTTGCTATTTATTTAGCACTGGAGTACGGAGTATTGGTCCAGAATCCAGAATCTGTTTTCTCAGTTTTCCTTAGGCTTCGATTTTCCAATCAGCGTCTCCATATTCACTGTATGCGCTGCTGGTAATCAATAGACTTTAAACACTTCATAGCCAATTATAGTACCTACCATCTACGATAGTCCGGTACACTAGAGCATCACGAGTCTCAACAAGACTATCTTCTTGTCAAACTTAGCCTGTCAACAGCTCAAGCTATCCCTCGTGGACAACGCCCACCGCCATCTGCTAAGACATGCGTTCGCGACATGTCGAATTGCATCCGCATGCAAGCGATTGGGGTCCCCGGCCGCGTAAGAGGCGTGCCCCCACCTTCATCGGCTTCGATGGTTTTTAGCGCCTATCACGGCTGGTTCAGAACTTCAGAAGACCTGCCCACTTGGAGGAACAGGGATCTTGACTGGCCGCTATTCCCCCCAGGAACCACAAGGTCCTGCGCTAGCCTAGTTCCACCATGGCAGCATAGCTGTACGGAGTACTTCGTGCCTACAGCACCGGTCGATAATAGACTAGGATAGTGTGTTCATGTACCTATCAGGTAAGAACGGTGGTATAGTACCCAATAGACAATAAGATAGTCCCATAGGATGAATACTATTGCTGAGCAAATCAATTCTGAGAACCCTGATATTCAATGATGAAATTTCACTCTTCATTGAATATGTGTTGAATTAATATCGAGGATATTTCAATTTCCCCCCAGCCGATCGGCCTATGGATCCACTGGTCGCCCACTTACGCACCGCGATGGATGCTCCCAAGATTAAATCAGCCTGACGTCCCCTGGGCCCACGGTAATGAAAATCGCAGTAGATCTTTCAATAAAATCCCAGCATGTTGGAGTTGGAGTCGTAGTTTCCTGGAGAACGGCAAGTCCTCACTTGGATCGTCATCATAATAATAATAATAATAATGTACATCGCTCGAGTCTTGACAACTGACGTCATAACATCGATATCGCAAAGAGCAAAAGCAACTCTTCTGCTTGTGGCACAAACAATTGCTGCTTTTCATTTTCTTTTTGTCCCTGGAACAGGATCGGCATCGACTCTGTTTCGGAGTCCAAGACCGAGCTTTCATATTGGCCCACACAAATAAATCGGAATCGGAAGCTTTTCACCAGGACACGGACACGATTTCAATACCCCCCAATCAAAATCTACTACCGGCCCCCCTGCTCACGCTGCGCCTGAAGTCGCTCAGCACGCTTGATCCGCCGCATAAGCTCAATATACTCATTTACGCGCCGCTCGGCCCAAATGCAGCCGCCAAGGGTCATCGCGGCGATCTGAAGAAACACCTTGAACTGCGGCGTCAGGCCGCGGTATACGCGGGACGCTGGGGATAGCCACTCGGAGAAGCCTTCCAGGGGTCTGTAAAAGAGGCGGGAGCGGAGGTATTCACGGGAGAAAGGTGAGGGGCGAGGACGGGGCTGGGAGTCGGTCGCGGTGGCGGGAGGAGATGGCGCAGTGAAGGTGAAGGGGTGGAGGAGGATCATGATCATATGTGCCAAGATCGAGACTGAGCCAAACTAGAAGAGATTGACGGAGATATCAGTAAATTTTTGAAGAAGAGAGAAGAGACGAGGAGCTATTGTGGTGGTAAGATGGACATACGCGGAACACGCCCGTCATGAATCCCTTGGCGGCTTCGGTGGTGACCTCGTCCGGGGGCTCGATATCGGCCCTTTGACTGGGTGGCGGTGGCATCTTGAATGTGCAATTTGGTATCTAAGGTATTTAACCACAAGCTGCAAGATTGTTGCACCAATTTCCACAGTCCAATGCGGCACTCTCGAAGCTGGAGCACTCGGCACGGTGCGGGGGAGTAAGGTGAACCTCCAGTCGCTTCGATAGACGCAGTCTCTAATCTAGCAAGTGCAGCAAATATTTGCGAGGCACTTAGAGCTTCCGAAATTCAAACGAGTAAAAAATGAACAAATATCGAATTTTCTGGGCCAGCCAGATCGATTTTGTTCAGCGATCAGATGTTGATGTCAGAGCAAACCCCGAAGTCACCGATCCCGGATCAAAGATGATCCCGATAACCACTCCGATAGCCACCCCGACAAGATTATCACCGCTGCAATAATCTGAAATTCAATACAGGCGCTTTTTGTCACTCCTTGACTGCCAATCCCTCACCATGCCTCTTCCAGCACGTACCGCGACCGTCTCACGGTCCACCAACGAGACCAAAATCCAGGTCTCCCTGTCCCTAGACGGCGGTGTCCTCCCACCCTTCGAGCCGATGTCGCACTTCCCCCCATCGACAGACCCCGCCGAGGCCGAGGCCGAAAAGAAGGGCATCGTGCCTATCAAGGGTGCTCACCATGCCACCCAGTTCACACCCACCCAGCAGATTACCATCAGCACGGGAATTGGGTTCCTGGATCATATGCTCCATGCGCTGGCCAAGCACGGGGGCTGGAGTTTGGCGGTGCGAGCCAAGGGCGATCTGTACAGTGAGTACACCCAACATTACCCTTCTGCACGCCAATTACGGCCATTCTACTCTTTCTCCCATGCTGGACTCTCAATTGACCCGTTCTAGTTGACGACCACCACACAACCGAAGACACCTTCCTCGCCCTTGGCACCGCCTTTACAAAAGCGCTCGGCGCCCGCCAATCGCTCGCCCGCTTCGGCCGCGGCGATGCGCCCCTCGACGAGGCCCTGTCCTGGGCTGTCATTGATCTCTCCAGCCGTCCCTGGGCTGTGATCAACCTCGGCTTCAAGCGCGAGAAGATCGGTGACTTGAGCACTGAGATGATCACTCACGGTCTGCAGAGCTTTGCGCAGGCGGCCGATGTCACTCTGCATGTTGGCTGCACCTACGGTGACAATGACCATCACCGTGCGGAGAGTGCGTTCAAGGCGCTGGCTATTGCCATTCGGGCTGCTACTGCTCGTCGCGTGGAGGGCGAGGTTGGTGCGGGCGATGTTGTCAGCACCAAGGGTGTGTTGTAAATTCTTACAGTGTGCTTGTGACGGCTGATGATGACATGGTTGATGAGTTGATACACCAAGTTCTGTTTGCTTTTATATTTGTTTTTTTGGCGGATAGACTAAAAGTTGTGAAATACAGTACATACTTGATGGAGATTTCCTTTGGCAGATTCCTTATTGGCCCTGTGCCGTTTTTCCCGCTTTGGCCTATAAGAGGTCTCGCCTTTCCTGTCTCCTCCTTCCTGCTTGGGATCTCTGGAGATATCAACACTTATTTGACTACTTCTGTGCGCAAGAGTATATTACGCCTTGTATACTATATGAAGGAAGTTTGTCCTCGTCAGTTTGAGTTTCGTTTCTCGAACTGGACATTAATTTCCTACGCTCAATGTTCGATCCAAGCTTTAGGCTCCAACTTCAAACTTCTGGTTCCACTCTCATCGTATTCCAGTCCATCTAGATGGGATATTGGCAATCTACGCAGTTCTCATTATATATTTTTGATCAGCAATCGATTGTTGACTCAAAAGCTTGTTCTCACTGGCCTACCAGGGATCGTGGGCTGCACGTCCTCGCGCTCGAACATGTCTTCGCCAAGCTGCTCGCATTCGGTCATCAAAGGCTTGTGTGACAGAGTCCCCGCTATGAGAGTGAACGGTTTCCCCGAGACTGGAGAGGAGGAAGAGCTGTGAGGCGGTGGACTGTGATCGATGGATGAGCATTGCGGGGGAGGATTCATACCTAATTTTCTTTCATAGTTCTTTTTTTCTTGGCCTCTTCCACCCGCTGGTGATGTTTCTTTGACATATTGCCCACTCTATTTGTACGGAGATGGCCGATTTGACGAAACTTAGAGAAAATCATAACCCGAGACCGTAATTTATGATACAAAACAGACTCCTAAGGACATCGAACAAGTAATCAAAGAACCAGCTCCAATTGAATACAGAGTCCACAAGTGACTTCTTCTTTCCCACTCAAGAACCGTAACGCTCTAGTAAGCTTGTCATTCCATTTCGGTGAGGGGAACCTGTATGCGTGTCTCGCTCCAGCCTCTATCTCGTATGCAGCCACCACCGCATTAAGCCACTTCGTAGGTTCATGCAGGTTCCAACCCTCCCCTCATTCCTCGTCTCTCCCAAACAGAACCTACTCCGATCCCCCAACTCTACCCCATCCTCGACTGTCTACATCGCATCAATCTCCAAACAAACAACTCCCACTCATCCCCGCTACTTGTCTCAAACGGACAACATGCCTCAAAGCACCGACTGCCTGCGTACGAGACCTTCCCCACGATGAGGCACAACCCTTTTACTGACCGCCCTCCATAGAGCCCCCTCTTACGCCCGCCGAACGGAAAATTGTCAAGGGGTACGATGGCTGGTCGAACTTTCTGTACAGTTTCGGACTGAAGCCCTGGAATGACGAGGACGCCGAGGAGGGACTTCATATCCTTCGTTCTTTTGTCGCGCAGGATGAGGAGGAGAAATCTGATGAGGAGAAATGAGAGGGCGACCACCCACCCACTTTTGAGGACGACGAGGGAGATGGATGGATAGCAGCATTGTGAGATGGGGTTCTGCGTTGGTGACGGACTCGTGGGCTACATGGTGATATTGATCGCTCTGCTGTTACAATGAAGAAGCAAAAATCAATGAAAACCAACTCGATATGAAAATCTTCAAACGCCGAATATACTCCCACAAGCAAGCCCATCCATAAAAAGGAAAAAAAATCAGAACATACATCCTCAACACCAGACTCCCCGTCGAAGAACCAGCTCCGAAAACACCCCCTCTAATCCACCATTCCCCCTGCATCTCCTCTAAACACTAAGCACCTTAACAGCCCTCTCCCAATAAGCCTTCCTCTCATCCGTAACAGTCGTCCCCACACACTCCCTGATATACTTCTCCCACCCGGCCTGATCGCCCCCCTGCAACGCACTCCGTACATCCGCACTACACTGCGTGGTCAAAAACCACGCGCCGGACCCAAAATCGAACGCCTCATTTGCGCGCAGTAGGTCCAGCAGTGCCGCGGGGGAGTCAGACACGCTGGGGAGTTTGTCTGCCAGCGCGGGGAGGGACGAGGCGTATTTTTTGTTGAAGGATGGTGATTGCATGTTTCGTGCTGTAGAGGCCACATTAGCAAAAACTCCCTCCTCATTCCTTTGGGTTCATATTTTTGGGAGGTTGAGGTGTTTTGGTGTAACGTACTTCCCTGCCCCGCCACCCCGGGGAAATGGTTCTTATTGTACTTGAAATCCAGCGTCTCGAATGCCATCAAGCTCAGCACGGCGGCTTGTTCGGCTTTGCTGGTTACGCCGTAGGTATCGAAGGATTGCGCCGTGTACTGGGCGGCTGTTTTTGCGGTGGCGCATTCGCCGGCGGCGGGGGCATTGTCGCAGGTGTTGGACGTGGGTGCGATGGTGAGGATTTGGGATTCTGTTACGGTGGTTGTGGTGGATAGTGCTTTGGAGTGATAGTGGGACTGGGATTTGGGTTTGTGGAGGGGGTGGGCTGTTGTTGGGCCCAGGATCAGGGTCAGGCCCAGGGTGAGGAGGGGGAGGATTTGCATTTTGGACATTCGTTTTTGGGATGAGACTTGGTGGTGGTGGTGGATGGAGGTTGATCGATGGTGCTGTGCTGGCTCGGTTCTTATAGATAGACAGACAATGGAATTTGACCGTGCAGGACGACAATGTACGAGACAATCGAAATTTCTTTAATGCAACCTTAATCAATGTGATTCAATGGTTGACCGATGAATCTGTACGGTAGAGGTTGAGAATTAGGTATAAACCTCAGCCCAGTCTACCTTCTGTACTCGAAACTGAAGACACTCCAGGCCCTAGCAGGCGGATGGACATCGCCTATTAAATACCCACCCTCTCTAACCCACCACCCCATAAAATGTGACAAGTGACAAGTTACGAAGCAAAACAAGGGCAGCATAGCACCATGCCGCTGGCAAGAATTAGGCAACCCCAACCCTACCCATTTTTCATCAAGGCGTGACGCGCTGGTCGTGCATCGTCTCCGTCACCAAGAATGCGGAACCGAAACGCGAACACGAATGCCAGGCGCCCCCCAAATCCCCGCCGAGGCATGCATCACTTTAGGTAGCCCCACGCTGTCATTAGATGATGGGTTATGTTTACCTATGCCACTGGCCAGAGCTTAGAATGTTGTCGCAAAGTACGTACCTAATTCGTTGATATCAAAAGCCCTTGAAACTGGTTACATTCTCTGCGATTCAATCGATTCGAAAGTGCGGGAGTATGCAAGAAGTTGGGGAGTACAGGGAGCGAGTCTAGACTCTGATTGGGGCTGGTCGCATTGAAAGGGCCGTTGGTTCTGAGGGTTCTGTTTCAGGAACGTTGAAACACTGGGGGTGGATTGGGTGGTATAGCGACTATTTACCTGCAGTATTATTGGATAAGAAGGAGCACAGGAGTGCCGTGATGGGTTGTGACCCTTGGCAAGAAAAGTATTAGAGTGATATTTGTTCAATGATATTAGGCTAGACATTATTGAGTACTGAGAATAAAGTTCTCATGCTGATAAGTGGCAAAAAATACGAACTTGCAACACAAGCCAAATTCGATACAGCAGGCAATTTATCCCCAGAAACCGAGCCAGTTTGAATGGATCATGAATTCAATATTATTCCACAGAGACTTCTCCAACCCACAAATGCCAATGTGTATGTCCAAGTGCAGGTATCACTGCAAGTGCAAGACGTTACAAGAATCCACGAGCCAACCCCAATCCAAGCAGACCCCAAATACCCCAGGGCCCAGGTCCAGGTGTATCATCCTTCTTCGTCCCAAGAATCGAAATCTAGGGATATTTACAAAAGTGATAGCCAATAAATAGACGGGACGGATGCAGAGATGAAGACATCGAGCCCTAGCCCAGGCCGCAATCGACATAAAGGGCAGGATGGACGAGTATAGAGCGGAGCGGATTAACTCAAAAAACGGACATAGCCATGCGCACTGCGAGACTTGTTCGGTATGTCTGAGTCACCAGTGGACAAACGCATATTTACGTGCACTTCAACATGGCAAACGGAATCGATCGGAGCCGAATCCAGTGAGAGAATCCGTGTGATCCAAACCGGATTGGCGCCAGACAGTCGAACAGGACATCATGTAGGCGCTGAAAGAATCAAACATGTCAACCTGCTGACAGAGATGACATCTCCTGGGATTCGGGATGGAGATCCGGCCATGTAAGTCGGCAAAAACAGAGAAACGAGGGTTATACAATGCATTGTATGTCATGCTGATAAATGCAAATCGTAATCCAGGCCGTGTCGTTAATGAAACAGGCGGGTAAAGGTGATAGATGGTGTCAGTCGAGTTGGGAGTTGCGTCCGTCGCTGACGCCTGGTCAGGTGAAGGTGGTTCGATCGATAACGGACGGTAAACAGAGATAGCTAAACAAAATCGCACGCCAGCTGGAAACAGAGCAGGAAAGATTCAAAGGCAGATCAGTCGTCGCGTCGACCGAGCTCGTAGGAGGTCTCGGTTGCCCCGCCGACCTCTTCGTCTTCCTTGAAACTCACGCGGCGCAGTAGCGTGGGCATCATGCGACGCGCACGACGGGTGGGAGAGGATGAAAGTCGCGGGCTGATGAGGCTGGGCAGCTTGGTGTATCGGTAACGGTACTTGGCGCCGAGGAGCATGATTCGGCCGTAGGTCCACCACAGGCAGATGCCGACGATACCGGCGAGAATGAAGCCACAGAAAGTGAGGAACACCCAATGTTGACCCATCTGCAAAGCCAGGTTAGTGATTGCAACGAAGAGTGGACGGTAGAGGTAGACTTACCCAGAATATCAAATGCGCGTCCTTGCCATGCCAGCTGTTGCCCGTGTGATGTGTGAAGAAACTCCACGAAAACTTGTTGTACTCGTCCTGCATCAAAATGCGCACCCGCCCTGATTCGCTGGGCTTATCCTGCATGTACTCCTTCCAGATGACCGACAAGAACAGCGGGCCCGTCGAATACATGACCGTGATGTAAGGCAGCACCCACTTGCGATCATATTGTTGCAGCAGCTCAATCACGCGGAGGAAGAACGGATGCTGAGGCACGGAGCCCATTGCGTCGTTGGAGATACCCGTGGGCACGGTACGGCGAACCCATGCGGGGTAAGCGAGGAGCGGGTCCAAACGGCGGTTGCAGCCCTGCAACGTATTAGAATTAAATCAATTGGGACGCCAATGAAGTGAGATCATACATCATCCAGGTCGATATAGGTACCACCGTAATGCGCCAGAACAAAGTAGCGAATCGAGTCTGCGCGCTGGATGGGGTATGGGTAGCCGTCAAAGGTGTCCAGGAACCAGGGGTACTCGGCGGCGATGAATTCGCGAGACTTTTCATTAGTCCACAGCTGCAGAACGAGTTAGTAACACAATCGTTGGTAAACCAACCACGACTCCAGGCCCGTTTCAGGGTCGATGTCCACATACGATATACTCATAGTCCGGGTGCAAATCAATGCAGCTCTGCTGCGCTTCGCGCCACACCTCGGGGATCGTCTCGTTCTTGTAGGTCTGATGAATGATCTTGGGAATGATTTGAGGTCTTGTCTCGATCAAGCTGGAGTTGGGCGAGGGGAGCTCTGCGCGGTGGATAGCATCGGCGGCAGCATCTTCCACTAGCAAGGAGAGCAGCGTCGACACGCTGCGGACCAGTAGTGTAAGGATGAGCAGATTGACCAGTATGAAGATGAGGAGACCGCGCCGCATGGTGGGTGTGTTGCGACGAGGTGTCGCGGGGAATCAGCGAGGCGAGGAAAGGTTTTTGTCTCGATCAGGTAAAGGGCCAGCCAGTCAAGGATGTGGCGTTCACAATTGAGGGTGTTAACGAATTTGCGCAATTGACTAAGTACACAATGCAAGGTCGTCAAGTCGTGTCGTATAAGAACTCACGGGCCCTGGGCCTGGGAGAAGGTCGATCTGGGGACCGATCTCCTCGGCGTCGGACTGAGATCTTTACAGGGAGGAGAATTGGGCGATAGGTCTTTGTTAGCAGACAAGTGCCATGGAGCCAGTCTGATTGCGCGTTTCTATATCGGAGGTGGAGGTGGTGAGGAAGAGCGACGGCGACGAGAGCGAGAGAGTCTGCCACTGGAGTTGGGGTGGACTGGGGGTGGCGCCGTCGGTTAAGAGAGGAGCGGGATGGAGGGAGAGCCTCAAGTTTGAAAAAGGGTTCGAGTCGCAGGGGAAATCAATCACAAAGGATAGCGATGACAAGCTAAAATAATAGTACGAGAACAACAGGGGAGGATCATCGACAATAATAAGGAGCGACAGGTGGGGATGGAGCTAAGGCCAAAGAAGAAAGGAGCGAATGTTGAAGGTTGCGAAAGGTCTGAGCCGCCCAGAAAGGTCAGTTAGTGTTTCGTTCTCGTGGGTGTTTTCTGGGCGGTTTGCGTGTGGCGCGGTGCCACATCCACTGACAAGGTACGGACGGTATAAATGGTAATACGGGCGTAATTACCAGGACAACGGCCCTGTTTCTCTGCCAGGGGCAACAGGCAAAAGGCAAATGAGAAGTCCACGCTCCGTAATTGGTCCAAGTACCACGGAGTTGCGTGGAACTGCGTGGTCAGTGGGGACGAAGCTTACTTTTTCTTTTTTCCTTTTGTTCAGCTTTAGTGTGGACCAGAAGAGGGAAAGTAGGCTGGCGGGTTCATTAATTTGCAACAGGACAAAGAGATTCTACTACCTTGGACCATGATTTGCCAAGGTCTCGTCTATCTGTCCACTATGGAGTACTGTCCGGTACTCGACTGCGCCGCCGAGCGTCGTGGCTGTGGCTGATTACTTCAGGTCGTGGCCTGGGCCGCCTGGCTGGTCCGGTGGGGCAAACTTCAGGGAGTGTATTGTATCAGTAATCAGATTCTATGGTTCATCCACGATCGTACAGTACAGTAAACCTCGGCACTCGCTGAGTCTCTGGTAACGATTCCTTGGCTGCTTGCGCCCAAGAGGTGGCACGGGGTAGTGCATGTGGCGCTCAACGGGAGCTAGCCAGGAGTGATTTTGGCGAAAGACGCGTATGCCTCTCCAAGCCAACGCAGAAACGAGGGTCCGATGTTCATCGGTAGTCAAAGGTTAATGGCAGCTATTGTCATATTGCGCCAGATAAATGTCATGCTCACTTAGGCACCTATGTACAAAGGTTAGCCACAAATATGGCAGAGCTAACGCGCTCAGCGCATGCTATTTGACCACACAATGCTGCATGCATACGGTACATACTGCTGTTAGTAGCCCGAATAGCCTGATAGGCTAATACGCTATAGCCGATAGCTTACAACCCGCAGAACAATAACTGGCGAATTAACCACTACGCCATTCTCGTTTTAAGCCACGTCCTTAGACCTCCTCGAGGCAACTAACGCCTCAGGGTGCAATGCTTGTCTACGCCAGTAACGCCTCGATTGCCTCGATGTTCCAATTCGCCGGGTACCGAGGACATTTTCTTCTCGGAACCGGAGCCACTTTGGCCAGATGGACCTCCGAGCATTCGCAATTCGTAATGATTGAGATTTTTTCTGGTACAAACTACGGAGCACATAGTAGCGGCGTGAATGGGACGCCGGAGCGCCGTAGTTATGCACTTTGACCGGAAATCGGTGTTTTTCCAATGCCTACGGGCGTCTTCCACTTTTTCGGCTCCCGTCACCCTGTATGGATGGCGGTGCCCGGTTGACTGCTCCGAGGCCCTGCCACAAACCTGCGACCGGTGCGGGATTGCGTCAGGTGTGGCCGATAAGCCTATGGTGCTGGCCTGGTGACATTGTGCAGAAGAGTCGAGAAGTAAGCGTCCATGGATGGGCCTACAAAGTGTGTATGTCTGTGACTAGTTGCTGGCAGCCCTGGAACGAGTACGTGAGATATGTTGAGATTAATATTGTTGCTTCAACGCAACGATTACCTAAAATGGGCTTGTCTTCGGCCGAAGGATCTCACCCACTTACAGTACTATCAATTCAGCACTTCAGACCAGACCTCGTGATATGATACGAGTGATCTATTTACGAATCAATGCACCCTAGACCCTCACAGTGATTTGCGCCGCATATAGTTATTGAAATCAATGCGCAAGGAATTGGATCGAGAAAAGAATCAAGGCCCTGCCATAGCTGAACCACAATACGTGAAACCCGTACTGTAAACTCGATACCTCCTCCTCTACGGCCGTACTAAATGTACTCGTATCCCCGTATCAAATAATCCTTCCGATCTCCCTCTTTCCCCTCAACGCGTCGTCACGAGCCACCCCATCTAACCCAAGCAGGTTTAGTAAACTCTATCATCCCCTGTTTCCACCCCACAGCACCCGAATCCAGGGCCCAACACTAGCACACTACTGGATACGGTCCAGCGAGTCAACGGGCAAGAAAAGATTGAAGAGTGGAGGGTGCTAAGGCTCGCATTACGCTCCACTTCCGGCATGCGAATGCGAACTGAACATTGTACAATAATGTTTGATGATTGATCAATCCGTGATACTGGCTAGCCGTGGTTCGGCGGCGGTGGGCTCAGGTTAGGCCGTGCTCCGTGGATTTGCGATCGTGATGCATTTGGCTATTCAAATGGGGTATGATTGCGCCGAACTGACTTTCCCGGGAGAAGTATGCTATACACTCGTACTCGGATGCGTATAAGGCTATAAGCACCTCAGGAGGTGAACTAATCACTTGTGCACCTGTCAACTGAACGGAGATTTCGTTATCTATCCGCCGACTCCCTAGTTATGGACTCCCATATGGCAAGTAGCATAAATCCTCACTGCAGCAACACTCAAATAATCCATTCATCATATCTCCATCTCCCCCACTCCCTCGATCGGCAAAACGGTTCTAACTTTCCTTACCTTCCATCGACTCATTCAACTCAATTTCTACTTCTCCAAGACTCGCATGGCAGATTCCTGCCCTTTCCAACAAAATCGGCGCTTGGATCGCGGCCAATGACGTGAGTGGATCGATAACCCACGAGGACCACGGTCACCACGCATCATCCAAGCTATCAGCCACTATCTACGACTGCTGTATTTTCCGGATTGCATAGCCCCGTGATGGTCTTTGAAACAGGATAATCCTGCTTTGGGCGTTAAGTCACTTGCATACCGTGGGTTCCAACCACATTTATCTTTCTGAATGTCCGTTGATGGGCGTTGGTATCCACTACAGAAATCCCCACGGTTCTGTCACCGGCTGGCAACCTTAGTCTTAAGCCCCGTCGTGGCGTCGGACTCTGGAGGGACCTGAAGGGACCTGGATCCTGTTTATCGCCTACTACTTTACTTTTCTCTCGCTAATATCACTTCAGACCGTCTTGCACCGTTCAGCAGGGTTCCTAACTGGCGCGTGCCGGCTAGTCAGTACTACCTACGACAGCGTGGCTGCGTATGCCATCGATATCCGCGCTATAGGATAGAAAATTGCACTGCTTCTGGTACAGTCTGCAGACAAATAGGATAACGAAGTGCATATACTGCCTGGCCAATGGACCCGCTCGCCGGTATACAGTGGTGAGATTGGTGGATGCGAGTGGGCCTTGGCATGGCCGGTGCCCAGCTTTTTCGCTTGGGCAGATGCGAGTGTCCGGCTGGGCGTTGGGGGCTGAGTGTGGATGATGATGGCTGACTGCTTTGCTGGGGTTGGACTTTGAGGAGGGGGGTGTGGTAAGGGCGAGGCTGTGAGGTGGAGAAGGGTCGCGTGGGTGGTGTGCTCGTCCTGCTCGACGGTATGTACTTGGCCTAATGAGTTTCACCGTTTGGTTCGTAATCGTATAAGTACTTGCTAATGCGAAACTGATCAATCTGGGGCGAGTATCCAACGACGGGCCATTCAACAATGTCTCTCTGTAATCTGACGAGGATTACCACGGCCCTCCCGCAGTAGTAGGTCTCCATTGTCAGGGCTCTTAGCTGCATACTGCACAATCCGACTCGGAATGTGCTTTCCAAAGGTAATTGCATTTGAAGAGATCACGAGTGAAAGATCTTAAAGCTAACAGGGTATCTTCGCTATTGAAACAAACATGGATATTTTTCCAACGATTCCGCAATCACCCCTTTAATCTGGCCGAATCTTCAGGCCCATTCGGGCATGGAAGTACTGAAGCCAGTCCTTGCAGTCTTAATGCCATCAGACGAGACTTGGGACACTCGGCCCGGTGCCACCACGTGAGGAGTCAGTGTGAAGAATGAAATCTTCCTAGTGAAGTCAAACACCCAGATGTTGAAGGTCTTGCTCCAAGGATCTCCCAACCTGGACGTATATAAGATCAATCAACCTGATCTAATGTCTGACCAGCGCAAGATACGCCCTCACCAAGTTTCTACCGCAACCGCGGCGGCGGTCTAATCACGATTGGCATCAACGACATTCGTCCGACGCTCCCGCTCCCCCATTTCGAAAAGCCGATGCCACCACCCAGGCGGATCAAGCGGCCGATGACCACCATGCAGAACGGGATAGACATCATTGAAGAAATACCAGACATGACCAACCGCCACGCCCAGAATCTCATCCTTAGGCACAGTCTGGTACACCACCAAGCTAAACGCCATAAGCACCCAGGGCAGGTAAGGCGCCGGGAACGCCAACAACCCCAGGAAACTCAATCGGGTATCCGGATTCCGCCGCGCCCAGATGTACACCAGGCTCGAGCTCAAGGCCGTGCCGAGGAAGGGCAACGAGAGGAACGGTGAGATGATAAGCAGCGCGCTGGCCGCGTAGAACATGAGCCACGCGAAATGGGCCGGGGACCGGCCGGAAGATTCCTCCAGCAGGCGGGAGTACCGCTGCAGGAAGAACACGTGGTAGATCAGGTCGAGGTTTAGGCGGCCGAAGTAGAGGAATGTGGTGAGAAGGCGCCAGTACTGGGATTTGGCGTAGACGGCGCGGAAGCTGTAGAAGAGCTGGAATTCGGTCACGACGTTGCAGTGGACGAGGACGGAGGTGGCCACCGTGGCTACCGTCCACCATCGGGTTACGGGGGGCATTTCGTAGAACCATTGCTCGAGGGGGAATTGGCCTAGTTGGCCGTTGTTTCCCCAGAGGTCGGCCATGATTGCGGGAATGATTGGAGGCGTTGAAGTGAGATTGTAGAAGAAATTGACACCAGGTGGGATGGAAGTATCTCCAGGAAAGACCAGATAATCCGATTAGACCATGACACCATGTCCGATAGCCGATAAGCCAGAGGAACCCCGTCTATCTTATCGATCAGGTCACGTGCCCGACGCGTCGGGACGCCGGGTAAAATCACGGGGGCTGGCGCGCTAAGGACAAAAGGGTTCATATTGGCCCAGTCTCCCCAGCCCCCTCCATTCGCGCCTTTGTTCTCTGACTTTTTCGTACGTCCACACAAAACGGCTATCCCCCGCGCGCTCTGCTGCTGTCCGAGTTGATCTCTTCTCTCATTAAACCACCCGCTCCAGCTCCCACTCCAGCAGCCCCCTCCTGCAAGGGCGATAAGCCTCGACGCGTGCAGATAACCTGCAGGAAGAGAGTCAAGCTCGAGTACCTCGACATCTTCCACCAAATTCAGCCCAATTGATCGCGACAAGCGTTCACGACCCGCGGCAAACTAGCGCACATCAAGACAAACCTCGCGATCGCACACTACACAACCACAACCACAACCACACAATGCCCCCAACAGCAAAAAAGACCGCCGCCGCCGGCGCGCACAAGACAACAGCAAAGAAAACCGCCGGGAAAAGAGCCTCAAATGTACAACGTATGTCCTGACCCTTCCCTTCACCCCGACAACCCATATCCCATTTTCCCAATCTCACACTCCTCCTGCAGCCGGCGACCCAACCCCGACAGGCCGCAAACGCCGCTACAAGCCCGGCACCGTCGCCCTAAAAGAAATCCGCCGCTACCAACGCTCCTACGACCTTTTAATCGCCAAGCTCCCCTTCGCCCGACTTGTCCGCGAAGTCGCGCTGGACCTGCTCCCCGCCGAAGTTGGCGCAGAGCTCCGGTGGCAGTCGCATGCGATTCAGGCGCTTCAGGAAGCCGCTGAGGCGTTTATGGTGCATTTATTCGAGGACACGAATTTGTGTGCGATTCATGCGAAGCGAGTTACGATTATGCAGAAGGACATTCAGCTTGCGAGGAGGATTCGGGGGGTTTGGGGGGGTTTGGGTTGAGGCCTGAGAATCGGAGTCCAAGCTTGGGTTCTGCCGGCTTTTTTTTTTCTGTGAGGCTTTGTTTGCGGGTTTAATCTTAATCTGGGGTTTTTTGGGGGTAGCGGTTGCATGAGCATCTTCCATGCTGAGGGGACACGCTGCTGTCAGTGTTGGCGTTTTGTGGGCATGGAGTATTCAGGTGGTGTTTTGCTCTGCTCGTTTTCTTTTTCTTGTCTTCTGTTTCTTGATGGAGACTGGGGTTGTTTTCCTCCTCTTTCGGGCCCTGACTACTTACCTCGGGTCTTTGGTTATACCACGGTTGTTGTACATTAGCATGGATGGATGTTGGGGTGTTTTTTTGGTTACCGTATAGGTAGGGCAGCCAATGCGGAATGCTGAGAGTGTCGTCTCGATGCGAGTTCAACGGAGCTTGTTTACCGATCTATTATTACTATAACCCGATTATAGGATAAAATATTGAAAGCTGTTCCCTGATTTCAAAGTGCAATATGTATTATTTTTTCTTGTTCATGCAAGACATGGTCTGCGCACGCCGGTATAGTCCGACTCGGTGAGGGCGACACATCAGGAGAAACAAATGAGGAAAGAAAACGCCTTCTCAATGTAGATATGAATGGTATCGTAACGAAGCGCCTGCCCAAGAAAAATCATAAAAAGAGTCATAAGACAAAACATAAGTAAGACTCTTGCCAGACACAAATAGATATACACCGAGCCAGCACCTCCTCAGACGGGACGCTTCAAGCTAGGCGGGAGACCAGCTATCAATCGCTGACCCTCATCTCTCACACTCCGAGCCTCGTCACCTTTGCCATGTCGCTCGAGAGTCTCGGCCAGCATCTCATCAGTGACACTGGCCCAGAGGCGATCGTTGGCTCTTTTGGCCATGGCGCGACCGGCTCGGACGCTCTTCTCGGCTTGCTCGCCGACAACGCCGCGGAAGTATTTCCAGCTCATGAAGGTGAGGGTCATGCAGGTGATCTGGGAATTACTAATAGCAGTAGCAGACTGCAGAGCGTGCTGGAGGAATTGCTTGGTTTGGATAGTCGATTCCGTCTGCACGGTGGCACAGACAAGATAATAGGCGGCTTGGATATACTTGTTTGGCCCGTTTTGGCAGAAGGGCTCAAGAGTAGCTTGGATGGTAGGAAGATGGGAGTGCGCTGGGTGGGAAGGGTCGCGAATGATAAGGATGGTGTTGAGCGCAGCAAGAATACATGTGTCCCGACAAGGATCGTTACGTGCCGTTTTGCTGGCTGAGGGGGAGAGCAGGAGCAAGGGAGATTGGAAGATGCTCAATGCTCGTGCCAGATCGCCCGTAGCTTGCGCGATTGTGCCAGTAGCGTATTCCATCAGGCATTCAATAGACTTGGGCAGATTGGGACCGCACTCTTGTGCGAACTGTCGGAGCTCTTTCAAAGACTGCGTAGCCAGTTCCCAGTCCGTACGGGCACAGGCCAGGAAAACACGCTGAAGAAGGAAGTTGCAGCAAAGAGACCGACGCCATTCGACACGTCTCGTCGCATTGACCATGGACTCGGAAATTTCTTGGGGCGTTGTGAAACCTCCTACACGGTGAAATCAGCAATTGACTCAAGTACAGATGGAAACGTGACTTACCTTGAATCATGCGAAGCCCTTCATCCAGAAATTGCTCCGCCTTGCGACCATCATAAGAGTTCTTAGCACTTAGAGTAATCGAGCTCAAGAAGTATGATAGCGCATAGAGATCATGTTGCGGAAGCCAGTTGAAGCTGAGAAGTACCGTGCCATTCTGCACCTGAAGAATATCACCCGTGTCGATGGAAGACGGGCCAGCAGACTTTCCGTTAAGAGGAATGAAAAACGATCCATCAGCACGCCAGTTTGGGTCAGTAAGCGTTCCATCAGCCAGAGATTGCAGAACCTTGAGTTTTTGAGAAGCCTGGGGTACGTCGTACTCCAACAGGCTGCAACAGATATCAACCATCTGGGTAAGGGTGGCGAGCTGCGGAATATGGCGAAGCTCTTCATTCAGCTGATGGCTTCGTGCAACGGCTACAGCACGCTGTGCTTGTTCAATGGCATCGGATCCCGTGCCTTGCTGCAGGTGCGCTAATGCTTCAATGACGGCAGCCATTGCGGCGACAGCCTTGTCTCCATTGCGACTCGCCATGGCAGATATCTTTCCCAAATGCTGGAGAGCCTGCACAGAGTCTTGGTGCGACGAAGAAGACAACGACAAGGTCACACGGAGGAAACGGAAGGTATACTCCCAAGCCCCGTGGCGGTACCTAGAGAGTGTTAACAATTAGGAACCTTGTTGACGGGAAGAGACATCACATACGCCTCCACATCTTGAATCATGCCGTCAACAGCCTTGAGGGAAGCTTTGGTGTTGGTTTTGTGGAGCATGCGCGCCAAAAGATGCTGCATACTGTATTTCAAATCCAGCATGCGGTTCTAACGTGGTCATAAGTTAGTCTCAAAGAGTATCGCCATCGGAAAAGATTCAACTAACTCGTTCACAAAGATCGATCTGTTAGAAATTGTTAGCGCAAAGGTCGATTGGCAAAAAAATCGGATCAAACATACGCCCTTGCTCAAAGCAGTTTCCGCCTCAAGGTCATTGTCGGTTTCCTCGAACAACGTCCGAGCATAACGAAGCCGCACCAGAGCCTCCTTGCGAGGTTGCAGCCGCCAGTTCTAGAAAGTGATGAAATGGTCAGCAGCGCCTATACCAGGTTCAGAACACGACTAACCTTCAAAACTGCCTCCAGACACGCAAGCCCTGTTGAGACTAGCTTGTAGTACTCCTCAACTTCTACCTGAGTGGTGACTAGAGCCGTTTTAGTTCCATGACGATGCGCGGCGTTCAAGTATTCGTCCGCCAACGAGAGTAGCAAGACCTGGTAGTCCACCGGCGGTTTTGTTGGTTTTGTGACTTTGTCAGTACTTTGCTGGCTTGGCTGTTTCTTTGGCTGTGGCTTCTTCATACACCATATTGCTCATCCATTATATAAACTAGTTTATTGTCATTAAAACTGGTATCATAATTTAAATTTTCATTTA
>JAXQJV010000198.1:0-28252 GCA_037042255.1 Penicillium sp. PG106-07D | reverse complement strand
ACTGGCCGGCGTGTGGCTTAAGTACGGCTGAGCGGACGGGAAGCCCTGTTCTCCACACCCTATGGTCGTATGTGCTAATTGACGGGTTACAATTAATCATATCCTTCGAAATGTCTTTTAATATAGACGCGGCTGTCGTCGCGCAACCATTGGTGACTCGGGTGAGTAGGGCGAGTGTGCAATGACGCGCGATCAATGCTTCCAAACTTTGAAACATGGTAAATAAGCCAGGGTTTAAAAATACAGATTTTAAGGATCCGGGGATAGCAAAGGAATCAGTCGAATGAATATAGTCTATACTTCAACAATGTGTTAGAAGCTCCAGGTGGTGTGAGTCGACAATTTTGTGCTGATTAAGGTTGTTTGCAGAAAAAGGCACATGCCAAGGAAACCTAATTTTGTACAATTGTAACAATTAACATTTTCGGGTGGCGATCAACAGAACAAATGTAGTATAAGAAGTGATCCATAATGTTTCAGAGATATCAGACCTGTCGCATTCGATATAGATGATATTTTTATAGTGAGGAAATCATTGAGTTCCTTGTTATGCTCCAGTGCTACGTAGACAGTTTGATACTTGATAGTAGTGCCTTGGCCTGGGCTGGACAGGCAGTGCGTCATTTCCGAGAGTGGTGCTTATCGCGGGCATGGGGCGATGGCGTGATTACCACTCGTAATGCTCATTGGTGGTGGTATTTATCGGCGGGGTTCCTCCGACATCGCGGTGCCTGGCAGAATTGGGCGGTGGAAGAAAAAAAAAATCATTGTCCTTACCATACGGAAGTAATTTAGGGAAATTCGGAGGTTTGCTGGTTGAGTCACCGCAAATGAAAAAAGAACGCCGCAGCCGGCCCACTCCTCCGCTTTCGCTTTCCCCTCCTCCAATTCTCTCTCTTGCATGTTGTGATTTTCTGTCGTCCATCTTTGGTGTTTGGTCCTTGGAATCTCTGGCCATGACTTCTTTCGAAGCAGACCGTCCGGCCCCCGCTGCCGTGCACAGCAATTGGATCGTACAAAAGTTTGGCGGCACCAGCGTCGGCAAGTTTGCTCTGAACATTATCGAGCAAGTCGTCCAGTACGATACCCCTCTACCCCGTCTTTGCCCCTTACCCCGGTGCATTTGACTAAATGACACGATATGCTGACGATTGACGACGATATGTGACAGACCTAGTCTCGTTGACAACAGAGTCGCTGTTGTATGCTCCGCAAGAAGTAGTTCTACAAAGGCAGAGGGCACTACCAACCGGTGAGTCATCTGGATACTCCTGTTCGACAACACTCGACATCTCAACCCTTGGATATTGTGTAGCCGACCACAAGCATCAATCAATTTCTAACATCCAATTCCATCAGGTTACTGCGGGCAGCCCGGGATGCAGAAAACTCCCACTCCCAGCAATATAAAACATTCGTTGAGGCTGTACGGCTCGAGCATGTCGAGGCGGCCCAGGAACAGATCAAAACAGTGGAGCTAAGGGACCAAGTGGTCGCCGACATCAATGCAGAATGCGTTCGAGTCCTTAAGGTCCTCGAGGCCGCCCAGACCCTGGGGGAGATCAGTTCTCGCTGCGTGGACAAGGTGATGAGCGCCGGCGAGAAGCTGAGCTGTCGGCTCATGGCTGCGTTCCTGCAAGACCGTGGCGTGGACTCGCAGTATGTCGATCTGGCTGACGTGATTGATTTCCCCATTGGCGCCAACGGACTCGATCAAGCCTTCTATAACTCCCTGGCGGCGGCCCTTGGCAAGCTGGTCGCAGGTTGCGGGCACCGAGTGCCTGTAATCACGGGTTACTTTGGTACTATTCCCGGTGGCCTGCTGGATCAGGTCGGCCGTGGCTATACTGATTTGTGTGCCGCCCTCGTCGCCGTCGGAACTCATGCCAAGGAACTGCAAGTCTGGAAGGAAGTGGACGGTATCTTCACTGCTGATCCACGCAAGGTCCCGACCGCCCGACTCCTTCACGCCATCACCCCCGCTGAAGCCGCTGAATTGACCTTTTATGGTTCGGAGGTGATTCACCCCTTCACCATGGAGCAGGTGATCCGCGCCAGGATTCCCATCCGCATCAAGAACGTGATGAACCCGAAGAACCGCGGCACCGTGATTTTCCCCGATTCCGCCGCCGAGCTGGAGCGCACCACTCCTGGCCACGATCCCCGCCTTTTCCGCACCCGAAGCCCGAGCTTCAGGCAGAAGCCGAAGCGGCCGACTGCCGTGACTATCAAGCACAAGATCCTGGTGATCAACGTACACTCGAACAAGCGGTCTTTGTCACATGGCTTCTTTGCGGGCATTTTCTCGGTGCTGGACAAGTGGCGCCTGTCCATTGATCTGATTTCGACCAGTGAGGTCCATGTGTCAATGGCTCTGCACTCGGAAGCGCCATTGTTGAATGGCAATGGGCGGGACGAGTATCAGGTGATCGACGCCGACCTGAAGGGCGCATTGAATGATTTGACCAAGTACGGAACGGTAGACATCATCCCCGAGATGGCCATCCTCAGCTTGGTCGGCAAGCAGATGAAGAATATGATCGGTGTCGCGGGGCGTATGTTCACTACCTTGGGGGAGAACAATGTGAACATTGAGATGATTTCACAGGGTAAGACATTCGTTGCCTAACTTCCACCCCTTCCCCCTCCCCCTTCCAACGTGCAGGAGAGGAGGAAACCTTCGAAGATAGAAAGCTGACCGAGTGTCTTCACTCCCACAGGTGCCAGTGAAATCAACATCTCCTGCGTCATTGAAGAGCGCGATGCCGACCGCGCGCTCAACATCATCCACACCAGCATGTTCACCTTCCTGGACTAGCGGTCCTAGAAGATGATGAGCCACCGCATTGTCGTTTTGAGATATCCCTTGTGCCGGTTTTTTCTGCTTCTTAGTTCTTTTCCTACATTATGCTTCGCTTCCCCTTCTTGCAACGGAATGCTTTCGTGATAGAGAAAAGTTGGTGTGCATTCATCCCGAGCAACCCCTCATCGAAGGACTCGGGGGCGCTTCAGCATTATGCTTGTGATTTTTCTGCATGGGCCTGGCGTTTCTCATTGTTCTGTCGGTCCATTCTTCCGAGACTTTTTTAATCAAAATTTAGATCGAGAGATGCTGGGGTTCTTTCATGGTTGAGGACGAGACGGGATTTCCTCGCTCGGTTAATGCATGGCATATGCATACGCCGTTGTTCATGGAGATAGGATCCTCCAAAGATGCAAGGACAGCTCCCTTGTCAGTATGAATATATCTACTATTATAACAATAGTCTTGTATATCATTAGCATACTTTCTGCATACAATTTCATGGACGATTGCATTTAAGCGCAGGCGCACGTCTTCGCTGCAGGGTAGTTTCGCATACAGATGATCATCGACTCCCCCTCGAGCGATCTCAGCAGGTACCGGGTGTATCCAATAGATATCACATTATAATTCGATAGTATTATCTTGTTCCTCACAGGACTGCACGCACATACATGATACAGCAGACTGGGTGGAGGTAGGCCAAGCCAAGCCAAACCTCCCAGCGAGGGCGTTGAAGGGTGCACCATGCCCAATGCCCATAGGCTGGGGAGAGCAAGGGGTGATCCGACGCAACCGCTGTCTTAAGTTACATCCGCATTCCAGTTGAGGGGCCAATGGAGTGGCCGGGATGATAGGCCGTTGAGGATGGAAGCCGGAATATGACGGGTGTAGGTAGGTAGTAGGGACAGGTTGTGTGAATGGTGGGTTCATAGTTAGCTGACGATGTACTCCGTACTCCGTAGATGAACAAGGATATTGAGGGGGGGGGCGAGTCTAGACCTGCCGAGTCCCGACTCCCCAGTATCCATACAAAGTACAAAGTCCCTGCTAGGGTATAAAGTACAGACTATTGATAATTCTAGCTTATGGATCCTCAGTATCGGAGCTACGAAAGGTAGACCGTTTCCAGGTATATGAGAAAATATCCAGTACAGAATATTGAGTTAAACTACCAGGATAGACCGATAGAGTACGAAACTGGATTCACAATTGGGATCTCTCGTGCAGGTCCGATCGTAGTGGAGTCTTCTCTGCAGGGCCAGCACGACCAGCGGAGCCACATACTCCTGACATCCAATGAGCACCAGCTATTCTCCTCTCCAAGCCGGTTTAGCTCCTCTGTGAATCTCGTTGAACCAGTCGAACTTGTCGATCAGCGCCTTGTGAATGCCGGCGAGCAAGGAGCGCCAATCCCTTCGTACACAGGTTAAACAGAGGTACTGTCACATGTGACCGTACTGCAGATCCCGCATCCCACCCTAAGACGCGTGACGCGACCGCGTCGATACCATACCTGACACCATCCCCAACTGGACAGTACAGTATCTCTACACCCTCACTTTCCACCATCGCAACTCCTCCTCCACCACCCCCCACCTCGAAGAGAAGGGCCCAAACGTCTCGCCCTCGACTTCTCTTACGATCCAACTACACCTACTGCTGCTTGATCCTCGAAAGGGACAGTCAGACTGACCAGACGGGAGACAAAAGGACGCGACTTCCAGAGACTCCCCTTCCTCAAAGCCCCTCCCCACTGCTGCCTTTCCGATCCAACTCTTCATCTTCCCAACTCTTCCATCGCAACCTCTCTCCCCGTCACACTTTGCCTTCCGAAACTTTCACCTTTCGCTTGACAACCGACAACACCAATCAATCAACTGATAGGCAATCGGAGGATTTGATCTTCTTCCCAGCAATCCTCTCGTGGTGATTTCCCATCGCCCGCTGATTCGCCTTTCAAGATTGGACGTGTCGTTTCTTAGCGCCTGGTGGCCCAACGCTTGCAATCACGACTAGTCTCACTGCATAACAGCCTAGGGCCTCTGACTAGGCCTCCTCTCTGTGACTTGCCATTGGCTCATTCTAAATTCTCTTCACCCGTCACGTCTTCCGTTGGGCGACACCGCCATCGGCTGTTTTGTCTCCGCCGGCTGTCACACAACTGTTGCCGCTTTAAGTCGCGCCCTCCACACTGTTTACCGACGCGTCATATGGTCCCTTTTGGTGACTGGTGACGTCCTAACCTCGTTCTCGACTGTCCAAACTATGGGATCGACGCGTCCTGCGCTCGGCGCGCACAGTTATTCCCCGGCATTGGCTCCATCTGCCCAAGCCTCGATCAAGTCGCAGCCCCATCTACACCCCTCACCGCTACCAATCCAGCCTATTATTGAGAATTCATCCCTTCTCCCTGCTGGCACGCACAGGCCATCACCGACCAAAGGACTGCCCACCCAGGGCTCACATCCCGGGCGAAAACTCGGCTTCGTCCCTATCACCGCCCCAAACCCTCCCATGTTTACCACCGACTCCCCTACCAAGAAGCCGCCCTTCCCCATCTACACACAGTCCTCGATGCCGCCGCACACGGCTCTCTTCACCACCTTTCCCAGCGTCAACCCCCAGGCCTCCAAGGAGAACTATCCCCCCGAGGATTCGGCTAATGGCAGCTTCGCTGACTTCCCTGAACCGTCTTATGAGTCCAAGGTCCCCATGAAGCGCACTCTCATGGAAGCTGCTCCGCTCAAGGAGCGCCCTGTCAAGAAGCAACAGTGCGAAGACGCGCCTGTCCACCAACTGCCCGAGCCCCACCAGATGCCCACCATCGATGATGACGGCACCAAGCCGCCATACAGCTATGCGACCCTGATCGGCATGTCCATCTTGCGCGCGCCGAACCGGCGATTGACCCTGGCTCAGATCTACAAGTGGATTTCAGATACCTTCTCCTATTACAAGAACACGGATACGGGCTAGCAGAACAGTATTCGGCATAACCTGAGTCTCAACAAAGCCTTCATCAAGCAAGAGCGGCCCAAGGATGACCCCGGCAAGGGTAACTACTGGGCTATCGAGCCCGGTATGGAGGCGCAGTTCCTGAAAGACAAGCAAGTGCGTCGTGCCACCATGTCAAGCTTGCCTCTCCCTGCCATACCACAAAGAGAAATCGTCCCTCAACCGCAAACCGCAACCACCACAACGTGGATAGTGCCACCTCCGCCTGTGCGACAACGTCCCCCACCAAAGGCCCCAGCTCGAAATGAAGATCTCTCCTCCGACGCGACTTTGCCGGCATCGGATCCGGCGTTGCAAGATGACAGCGATGAGGTCCCTCACCCCGTGGTGCAGCGCGCTGCGCCAGTCCGCTCTTCGCCGCTGCAGGCCATTCGATCCTCGCCTCCGATTGCCCCCCCTCGCTTCTCCCGTCCAGGCACGCCTCCTACACCTACCCACCAAGTTAACCCTACTCCGGCTCAGCGCCCGCGGAAGCGCAAGTCAATTTCGATGAATGATAGTGGTTATTTCTCGTCATTGGAGTCTTCCGCCATGCGGCCCAAGGCGGGTCATATCCTGACCTCTGATCTGGATATTGAGCCCCCGCGCATCAAGCGCGGTCGTGCCGAGGAAGAGATCGCGCGCATTCGTAGCTCTTCTCACGACATTAGCCCCGGTCAAGCGACTGTTCGAAAAGATCCTCGCACTTTGGTTGGCTCCTCCCCCCTCCGAGGCGAGTATGTGAGCATGCTTCCGCCACCATTGACGCCCATCATCAAGTTCAAGAAGCCAGCCAAGCCTCCTCCCTCGGTGTCACCTAATACCAACCTGCGCAACCACCGTCGCAAGATTCAGCAAATGGTCAACTCGCCTATCAAGCATTTGGGTATCACGGATGACGATTTGCCGTGGAGTCCCGCCTTCAATCTTCACGAGGAGTCGTTCACACCCGCGGATCACTTCCACACTACCTTCGACGTCTTTGCTGATGCCAGCGCAGATGCGTGCATCTCCTCTGCCGCTTTTGGCTCTCCCGAGAAGCGCTCAGTCAAACGTGCGCGCATTGACTCTGGAAGCCACGCGCTTATCGACGTGACCAGCTCGAACATCAATACTCGACTGAGTGTGCCTTCGCTCACCCGGTCCAAGTCATCCATCTTCCCAGAGTCGCCGTCCAAGCTGGCAGACGGGACTCGCCTGGGTGATGCCAATCAAGATGACTTTTTCTCCTTCCACCTCTTTGACGAGGGCAGTGATAGCCCCACCGAAGTGGATGGTGTTGATCTGTTGCAAGGATTCCAGAAGATTGGTGGTTCCAACAAAGATGACACGCTGAAGCCCAAGACACTTCACACGCGGCCTCATCTGAGCAACCGGAGCAACTCAACCATGTTTTGAGAATCTCTTGTTTTTGTGCTACCTGCCTCCTTGTTTGTGCTTCAACCTCTTCGCTCTTACCTCTTTGCTTTTGGGCAGGAACTAAAGCCCAGTTGGATTCCCCTCACATCGTTTGCGTTTTGATTTGAAAAATTTGGTGTTCAGCTGTTTATGGTGTCTGTTCGAGATTTTCAAAGTCCTGGTTGGCCTTGTGTCTATGCGCTGCATTTTTTGTGACCCCTCTTTCCTGTCATGCTTCCTGGGGGTCCCCCCCCTTTGTCTGCGTTCTGGGTTGAAGGAGTTTGAGACGGACCTCGGGATATCACCCTGCTTTGATCGCAGGTGTGATCTTTTTGGGATTTTCTGAGGCTGCGCAGAGACGCGCCGGTTCTGATTTTTGCTGTTTGCTTTTCCACCGTGCCCCGAGCTGGGCCTGACACGACCTTAATGACGACGCCAAGATGTACATGAACAAGCGATGGTTTCATGATTCGGGATATCGGGGCTGGGATTGATCTTTGTTTGTTTCATCGTTTTTGATTGTTCAGGATTCACAAACTATCGCGGAGCTACTCGGACTGGGCTGGATACATTGGAGGCGCTTTTGATTAGTTTAGCAATTTGAAAGTCATTATTTGTTTGTCTACTTTCGCTCCGAAGGATTCGAGGACAGTTCGCAAGTATTCTGCTTTCATAGTACGTTACTGGGACGAGACCTGATGTAAAGGGTATCTGATTGACCGTGTCGATCTGCATAAGTAACTCGACACGCCTTGAAACAGAGAGCATGTCATCAAAAGACAAGTAACACCTCATAAGAAAGAAAAAACGATATGCAAGCCCATAACACCCCAAACCAACCAAATTTTCAACCAATATGAGAAGTGTCCGTAACCTATTAAGCCCATGCAATTCTCGTGCTGCTCTTCTCCAAAGAGACACGACTCCAAGTCAAGTCCAGTCAAATCGAATCGTTTCCGTGAGTAGCCTAGTCACTGCTCGCACAGCCCCGACACCCACAACTAACACACTGAATCGTCTGCTCCTCTTTCAACTGCGCCTTGGGCACGCGGCAGATGCAGGTGGAATTGAAGTTTGTCTCTTTGGTCTGGACGCAGCGGAGACAGCAGAGCTAGAGGTGGAGAAGAGAGGTCAGCAGGTGCGTTTAGAAAATCGCAGAAAATACCCATGCTATACTCGACAGGAGTGATAGGAAGAGTAAGGAGTTGGCGTGTACTGGGCTTACCTTCTCGTAACCCTGTTTCTTCCATTTAGCAATCAGGTTTGCGTCGGCGTAGTTATTCTTCAACAGCCAGTCGTAAAGTTGCTTTGAGATGGCTTCTTTTTCGTAGTAGAGGTCGTAGATGTATCGTGAGCCTGCACGCATAATACGTCAGTATCAATCTCAGTCTCAGTATGAAAGGGTCCAGCAGGATGATCTCTGCGCAGGACGAAAGTCCATCCAAATGGGGGGAGGAGGGGAGCACACGTACGCTGGTGGCTAATCTGGAAAATCGGCCAAAGAACCTCATATTTCTTCTTTCCCTCGTGAGATGCATTCTCTGCGTCTTTCATTTTATTGCTAAACTCCAGCAGGGTATCTTCTATGTCGTCGAAGCCTGCTGGTGGGGGTTTGCGATTGCGGGCTGTGCGGACGGGAGGCATGATGGCCGGTTGAGTTGGTTTTTGTTGTGTTGTGTTGAAGAGCGTGAAACGAGAGCAGAGCGCTGGAGCACGCAAGTTCGGAAACTGGAGGGTCAAGTATGTTCTATACCAAAAGCAAAACAAGCGAACGATGAGAAAGGAGAGTCGCAAGCACATGAGCGCTTTAGGCGCAAGACGCACCTCGATTCCGCGTCATTTTTGTGCCGGGTCTGACCGCCTTCGATTTTGCGGCGCAGAGCGTCTTTCCGAGATGGACAGCGACGTTCATTACTTCGGACTATCTCTCTTCGAATCCTCAGTTTATCTCGTGCTTTCCCCCGCTCGATACCCATCTCTGATCTCTCTTACTCGCTACAATGGATCCCTCCCTCGACCTCTCCAAGCTCAGCGACGCCGACAAGGCCGATCTTCAGCAACAACTGGCCAACGAGCAGCAAAAGGCTACTATCCAGCAGAGTAAGTGCCGCACCTCCACCTCCAGTTAAAGCATAGCGACGTCGCTGCGATACCAAACAGCCATTCCATATTATTATGGGAGAAGCTCGTGCTAATTTCCCCGTTTCAGCCGTCCACTCCCTCAACGAAACCTGCTTCAAGAAGTGCATGTCCGGCAAGAGCTTTACCTCTGGAACCCTGGACCGAAGCGAGGAGTCCTGCGCGACGAACTGCGTTGATCGCTGGATGGACTCGCAGTTGTTGATTCTGCAGAAGCTTGGGAGCATGCGGGGGCAGTAATGGGTTCATCGTGGAATTTGCTATTCGTTCGTGGGTGTGGATAAAGCCCATGAATGGATGAATGGATGGATGAATGGATGTACCCTATCTGGTCTGGTCCGGGCTGGGCTGGTCAGGGTTTTGTTGAAATAATACGACTCGCACTGGAAGATCTCCCATTGAGCATTGAGCAGGTGATGGGCCTGATGGCATGCCTGGCCCGGTGATATATCTGATTCTTGGACTGCCGGCTGCCCGCGGGGACGGAGGGTTTATAGACGCTCAATCTCTTCTCTTCTCTGGTGTTATGGGGGGTCTTCGTGGGGATGAAGCGGAATGTAAGAGTCGCTTGTATACTAGAATCAAAGTGAATGGACCCTTTGTGCATATCTTTTTGTCCATGCGGCGTAAGGTCTATGGCGTAGTAGATCGAGCGTATCCACAAGCCGAGGATATCACACATGGTCCCGGGGTGAATAAGCTGATCTTCGACGGAAGAGTTATCCTCCATCTACATAGACCCGATACTCCCCCGGAAGAATATCATTATCCATTCATGGCGATGACCATAATGCAATTACTCCCTACGTAGCAAGCGCAAACCCGCCTACACCATCCATCTCATACTTATACTCGAGAGAATGAAAAGTGGTTTAATCGTGTCAAGAAATGTTTCTTTTTTGTATCATTCAGTCCCTCGTTGCTGCATATAACAACCAAGGAACTGGCTGGTATTGAGAATCACCACGGTGGAAAACAAAGTTCGCCTAAACCCAAAGAATTCAATTTCCTATCCTCCCTTTTAGACGATAGCCAGCTTGGTGGCGGCAATGTCCAGAGCATCGACGTCGGGCGTGAGACGGGCGAAAGCCTTCTTGGAGCCGTCGGGGCTGTAACCGAGAAATTAGCAATTGCGTTCACGGAACTTGGAATCATGTCTGGCACAATTTGTGCTCGCTCTCCAAGGGGTATCATACCGGACGAGGGTGTTGACCTTGACGGTGTCAACGTCGTACAGCTTCTTCAGAGCCTGCTTGATCTGGCGCTTGTTGGCCTTGACGTCGACGATGAAGACGAGGGTGTTGTTCTCCTCGATCTTCTTCATGGCGCTCTCGGTGTTGAGGGGGTACAGGATGATGTTGTGGGCATCCATGCGGGGGTCACGGGGGACCGAGACACGGGGGTACTTGGGGGACCGCGAGAGCTGCAGGGTCTTGGGGCGGTGGAAGGTGGTCGAGGTGCGGACCTTGCGGGACTTGTGGAGCTAGAGATGGCGAGATATGTTAGTGATGTGTGGTGGTGTATACTCGAAACTGAATCGTAGCCATGATCGAAGATCGAACATCGAAGATTCGTTCGGCATTGAGCAGGTTGCGGAATGGGTGTGAAAACGTACGGAAGAGCCCTTAACAACTGCCTTGGCGGCAGCGTTAGCCCGGGAGGCATTGCCTGTAGAAATAAAAAACCCCGATTAGTCCTTGAGGGTCTCGCAATATCGCAATGTGACAATTTGTGGATTTGCAAATCAGTGCAATCGAGAGAAGTTCCGGAGTGAACAGAAATCATGTCAGAGTGTCGAGTTTAATCGGTGCGTCGTGTCCTCCACGTTTATCATAATGTTCCCGCTCTTTTTGCGCATCGTCGTGCACGATGTGGGTTTTCAAAGCACATATCGTCCATCCACCTCTTTTCTTCTCCGGAACACAATTCTCGATCGCACAGAATTCACAGGGTGGTCGAATGCATGTAGGCGAGGTCATTCGAACGTACCTTGCTTGGTGGTAGGGGCCATGGCTGTCGTCCGCTGTCGTGGTGATTGTCGTCGCAGTGTCGAAGTTCGAACAATTTGGAGTGGCTTCGCTAAGCGAAAACCCTACCACTGTGTGGGTCAGGTGATCTCGGGCGGTGGCCTCGAGGCTTAGTCACGGTGGCTGAGTCAGCGCTGCTCCACCTGCACCGATCGGCCGCTTTTTTTTGACGGGATTCAAAATGGAGGACATAAGAAACCTCGACTTTTGATGATACTGGTCTGGAGGGGTTGGTTCCGGTGGATCATCGTAATCTGACTGTTCATCACCAATATGCTTGATGAAAGTCCTTTTTGACCACGGTTCACCCGATTCGATACATGCAAATGGCTCCCAAAAGCCGTTCTAAACGGCCAAGCCTCTCCAAAGGCCGGCCACCAACCGTCAAGCCCAAACAAGCAGCTCTATCCTCCAAAGCCACCCGCAATCTCATCCGATCCCACCATCAACTCCTCAAAGCCCGCGCCCAAGCCGAGAAGGCCGGCGACGCAGCCAAAGTGAGCAGCATCGATGCTCAAATCCAAGCCAACGGCGGACTCGACAGCTATCAAATCGCCAGCAAACTCGGGCAATCCATGGACCGGGGCGGCGACTCCAGCAAACTGCTCATTGACTGGATTAAGCCGCAGCTGGATCAGTGGCAGCCCAGTTTGCCTAAATTGCGCGTGCTGGAAGTTGGAGCGTTGAGCACGAAGAATGCTTGCTCGAGGACACCGGCTTTGGATGTTACCCGGATCGATTTGAATTCGCAGGAGCCTGGAATCTTGAAGCAGGATTTTATGGAGCGGCCGTTACCGGAGTCGGATGAAGAGCGCTTTCATATTATCAGTCTATCGCTGGTGCTGAATTACGTGCCCGATGCGACGGGGCGGGGCGATATGCTCAAGCGCTGTGTCCAGTTCTTGACGCCGCAATGTCCCATCTCGTTTGTTCCGACACTGTTTTTCGTCTTGCCGGTGGCGTGCGTCGATAACTCGCGTTACGTGACAGAAGAAAGACTACTCGACATCCTGGCAAGTTTGGGATTCAATCTGGTGCAAAGCAAGCGGAGCAACAAGCTGATTTATCAACTATGGCATTATACGGGACAATCTTCGCCTCGGAGATTCAAGAAGGAAATGCTCAATCCGGGTGCTAAGCGAAATAATTTCGCCATCATCTTGCGTGAGGGATGACTTCTACGCGCATTACAGTCATAAACATCACGCCATGCATATACAGAAGGACCAACCAATGCTGTTGAAATTCTCGACCCGACTCAGTCTTCCGAAATCATCTCCCGAGGTAGGAAGGCCCAAACTGTTCCCACCGCCGCAAGGATGCTGGATGTAATGAGCAGGAACCAATCAAGGATGCGCTCACGCCGAGGGATCTCATTCCCAAAGATCTTCAGGTAGAAGGCGAGCGGGAAGATGATGCAAATGGTGAAGCAGAGGAATGAACCGAGGAAGGCCATGATGCGGTCGAATGAGGGGAAGACCACGGCCAGGAAGACGATCAGGGCCACCGTAAAGACACGCACGGCTACCCGGATCACTTTCTGGACCGCCTCGCCGCGATGGCGATCACCCGTTACGGGTGCAATTCCCACGCCACAGAGCACTTCAAAGGTGGCCACCAACGGACGGGCACTGCATTTTGATTAGTGCTGGGGTTCTATGGTGGGATGAGGGCATCAAACTCACTTCAAAGGCACTTTGGTCAGGGGGATAATTGCAATGAAGATGATGATGCAAACGGACAAGGCTTGCGGATACTGGTCGACCGTGAGGATATTGGCCGTGACTTCATCACGAACGATATCCCCAAACATGAGCCAACCAATGATAGCCATGGAGCAATCCAACCCGAACTGTTCACTTTTGTCAGCTTCGTTGTGCCCATATAGGATAGTAATTCGCTTACCGTGAAAATGTATGTCACCCAGAGACTCTTCCCATACTTCTTTGGGTGCCTCATGTCGCGGTAAATATTAGGAAAGACACCATGACCACCCCAAGGGGCTATCCTGCCGCGTTAGTTCTTTGTATCTCTGACGTGCTGTCAGAATCCATTACTCACACATGATGAGGCCGAAACTTAACGGCAGGGTCGCCCAATTCTCCGGAAAGAGGAATGTATTTGCGGGCTGTCTTAGCGAGCCCGGACTATCTGGCTTAATCAAGCCGTCGACACAGATGAGAATCACGACTATTCGTAGTTAGCCTATACACACTCACAAGTCCGATCAGCCACGATTGTTCTGTCACTCACTGGATGTGCATGATACGATGCCCAAAATGCTAGTCACACTGAGAAATCGCAGCGGCAAAAAGTTCAACGGGACCAGCACCAGGCCGCAGACGATTTTCCATTCCAGAACGCTCAGACCAGGGACCAGCGCATATAGGCTGTCTGCGAACAGCACCACCAGAGCAACACAAGCACCGAGTAATTCAAGACAGAACAGGATACTCGTCACAAGACGCGCCTGTTGTCCAAAGCTGATATAGGCGAGATCGGCATAGGTGACCAGAGTCTTGTCCACATCCAAGCACTTGGCCAAGATCTTGGCCGTATACGAAGTAGTCACAGCAGAGTAGAAGAGGAACAGCAGTCCCAGCACCCAGCCAGAATGCTTCATCGCCAAGGGCAAACTCAACAACCCAATGCCGATCAACACGTTGACCGAGTTGAAGACGGTCTGGGGTACGGTAGACTGCCCGATGATGATATCCTCATGTGTACCATCCTCATGTTCCACATGCTTAAGGATCAACGGCTCCCGGTCAGGATCGGCGGTGCCATCCCCGAGTGACTGCTGCTGTTCGCGGTGGAATTGAATCGCATGGCGACGGGTCGATTCACTGACGCGCGAGGAAATAGTCCCGTACGAAGTGGCAAAGCTTCTCTCAAACGATGAGGCCAGCAGGTTTGCGCTAGGAAGACCCTTCCTGGGTCGCCCCGGCGCGCTCAAGTCCTCTTGCTCGGATTCATGGCCCTCCGAGTCCTCGGACAGCAGAGGCCGCTCGACGTCGGATTGGCGGCGAGAGCTATATTCCAGGCCCGTCGCGATAGCAAGCTCGTCGTCCGAATCAACTGCTACAAAAGACGAGCGCCGAGGGATCACCTCGGGGAAATAAGCAGCTCTTTGCCACGAGCGGGCAAAATTGTCGATACTGTTCGGCCCACCAATTTGGCGAATGCGCGAGAATGAGGAGGACCTGGCACGGACGTTAGAAAGATTCATGACGATGTCAATGCACCTCACAGGGGACTTCGAGAGCCACCAAGCATACCTCACTCTAGTCAGGTTTTCCGCATCGCCGATCGGATTCCCAGGAACGAGGCGACCAGGGTCGTACGAGCTCGAGTTTGACGCTGTGGCCGTTGGGATTCTCAACGAGCCATAGCTCGACGGCTCTCCATGGGGGTCATCTGAATTTCCAGGTGCCATTTTCTGGCAATTCCCTGGTTATTGCTTTTAAGGTACTCCAGGAGTCGTAACGCGAGTCGTAGTTGATCGCGGTGTGTGAACTCCGAGGCGAAGGCCGAGGGACGTCTGCTTGGCTCAGGGACGGAAGTTGTAGCCGAATGGGTCTGGTGCGTCTCGGCGTGAGTCTAGTTGCGCACCAAAAGGACCAGAAAAGGTGCGACTCTGATTCACACGGGCGATTTAGGCACGAGACGGAGCGAAAGTAGGAAAGATAAGAAGAAGAGGAAAGCAGCGGAGCAGACCAGCGAAGGAAGCTCCAACTTCCAAGCTCCGCCTAGTGTGTCTAGTGGTGTGGGGTGATAGCGTGCCTGTGCTGATAAGCGCTTTTTGACCTCGCGCCATCAGTTTTCAGTATGTAATGGCGTCGGGAGGGAAGAACTCGGATAAATTTATGCTTATATTATTCGGGGTAAATGAGGCATGACGAAGGCTAGGCAGAGGTATTGTGTACTCTGCACGTCTTTTGAGACTCGGCTGATCGCGCACGCTGAACAAATCAATTTTGGAGGACATGCGCCATACAAGAGGGGTTCATTGGTGGATCCAAGTCAAAAAGGGGTGGTGGGAGGGAACAGAAAGATGTTGAAGGATATACTCCGTACAGAGTCAAAGTAGAAAAAGAAAACGGCAGCCATGCAGATGCACGACGAGTCATCCGAAGCACCAGTACATACGCCCATCATACAGATTGTAGGTATCTTCAGGTACCTCTTGCGCCAGGCACGACGATCCCACACTAAATAACGGGAAAGCGCCAACTGACCAACTAACAACGTGGTGTGGACGGCCGCCCGGCTTACCTCAGCCCACCAGCGAGAGCCCCTCGAAAGTTGGAAACCCCACGCCCGCCGAAAAGGAATTTTGCAACGACGTCAAAGTTGTCCCAAGTCCTTCGTCCCCACTGCATATATTGGTGAGTCTCTTCTTATCCTCTCGATCATTTTTAACCCAGGTCACTTTTGCCCCCTGCTAACTCAAATCCTGCGCTTCTACTCAGGTGTCAGGACTCCTGCCTTTGTTACCTCGGGTCTTCAAATTTTGACCCCGGTTAGGCGTCGATAGGCAAGGCCTCGGATACTCTCTCCTCGCCCCGGATCACCTTCGCCTCGCCCACCATGAGTTCCCAACAGCAGGGCCAGGGTGGTGAAGCCGAGAAGAACATTGAGATCTGGAAGGTCAAGAAGTTGATCAAGCGTCTCGAATCCGCCCGCGGAAATGGTACCTCCATGATCTCGCTCATTATCCGTACGTCTCTCCCGTCAACGGCCAATCCCCAGTTGGACTTTGTTGTACAAAAGAGACCACATTCCCGCTGACCTCTACATGCAGCCCCCAAGGATCAGATCTCTCGCGCCGCAAAGATGTTGGCTGAAGAATATGTATGCCCCCCGCCTCACCCATTCATCGGGTCCCGCCACTTCTCCGAAAGTTTCGGAAAGTTAATTTTTTCAATAGGGTACTGCTTCTAACATCAAGTCCCGCGTCAACCGACTCTCCGTCCTGTCGGCCATTACCTCCACCCAGCAGCGTCTCAAGTTGTACAACAAGGTCCCTCCGAATGGTCTGGTCGTCTACTGTGGTGAAATCATCACCGCAGAGGGCAAGGAGCGCAAGATTAACATCGATTTCGAGCCCTTCAAGCCCATCAACACCTCGCTCTACCTTTGTGACAACAAGTTCCACACCGAGGCCCTGAGCGAGTTGCTCGAGTCGGACCAGAAGTTCGGCTTCATTATCATGGACGGTAACGGTGCGCTCTTTGGTACCCTGAGCGGTAACACCCGTGAGATCTTGCAGCGTCTGTCCGTCGATCTCCCCAAGAAGCACGTAAGTTTGCCTTGAATATTCCGCTGTTCCCCGTCGGGTTGAAAATCTGCTTGTGCTCCTCGCTTTTGCCTCTGCATTATCGCTTACCCATTGCTTTCCTCTCATCTAGGGTCGTGGTGGTCAATCCGCTCTGCGTTTCGCCCGTCTTCGTGAGGAAAAGCGTCACAACTACGTGCGCAAGATTGCCGAGTTGGCCGTTCAAAACTACATCACCAACGACAAGGTCAACGTCGCCGGTTTGGTCCTCGCTGGTTCCGCCGACTTCAAGAACGATCTCAACCAGTCAGATATGTTCGACCAGCGTTTGCAGGCCAAGGTCATCAAGGTGGTTGACGTGTCCTACGGTGGTGAGAACGGTTTCAACCAGGCCATCGAGTTGGCTGCTGAGACCCTGAGCAGCGTCAAGTTCATCCAGGAGAAGAAGCTGATCGGGAAGTACTTCGAGGAGATCTCCCAGGATACCGGCAAGATTTGCTACGGTGTCGAGGATACCCTCAAGGCTCTGGAGCTCGGTGCCGCGGAGACTCTGATTGTGTTCGAGAACTTGGACGTCACTCGCTGGGTTCTGAAGGATTCCGCTGGCTCGGAGGTCATCTTGAACACCACCAAGACCCAGGAGGCCAACCGTGAACTCTTCCAGGACAAGGAGACCGGTGCTGAAATGGAAGTGATTGAGTCGACCTCCTTCCTGGAGTGGCTGGCGGAGGCCTACAAGGACTTTGGTGCGGAACTGGAGTTCGTGTCGGACCGTTCCAGCGAGGGTAACCAGTTCGTGAAGGGCTTCGGTGGTATTGGAGCCATCCTCCGCTACAAGGTCAACTTTGAACAGCTTGCGGATTATAGCGACGACGACGAGTTCTACGACGATTGACGGTTCGGCCACCTCGCAGAGAGCGAGGATGAACGGCCAGAAGCTCCCGAGGCGAGTCTTCTGACGGCTCGCCCCGTGGATCAAGCAAGCGACTCCGAGATTGGAACCCAGGCATCCGTAGAGGATACCTTCAAACACCCTGTTCCAAGCCCCGTGAGGTTGCTCAGAGGTGAGTCATTCGTCCTTTAATCATCTCTCAGCGAGTCATGCACTAACTTTTTTTCTCGTAGGGTCATCCAAGCTCCGTGACACGCTCACTGAGGTCACCTCAGTGTCTGAGACGAACATGTGGTGTAAATTGCAATTTGAAAGGTTGGATGCGATTCTCTGCAACATTCACTCGCCCGTTGCCGCCTGTCTATACCGCGCGTAAGCCAGATGGAAAAGGGTCACGGTCCAATGCGCGAGCGATTGTTTTCTTGCTGCGGTCCATTTGTCGCCGTTGGTTCGGAGGTTCGGATCGACGAGATGATCTGGGTCCTCGTTCTTTTTGTTTAGTCGCACTCGTTATTCCCTGGATAAAAAAGTAAAATTAAATGCACCCGACTTGCTTGCAAATGCTTTGGCTGGATTTGAAATGTACCTAACTTGATTCACCTTGGCTTGGCTCATCGGTATCTATCACTCTGTCTGCTCTGACTGGGCCGCCATGGCGTCTAGTCTGGACCTCAGCATGTCAATAGTATGCTTTTGTCTGAAAGCTTCGAGACTTTGTGACCGGAAATCGACCTCTATAGTGGCCCGAAAGTGCATTGTAGAAATATAAGGATATCTAAGGTATCAGCACGCTTTTATCTTTCAAACCCTTGTGTAGGTATCATCACATTGGCCCAAGAATATACAACCGAAATCATCTCAACCCTGCAATGCCCACGGAAAGCTGATCATTCCAAGTGCCCCAATCTCTACAAAACTCCGTCACATGACTTAAATCGTCCAGAGCCTTGAGAACAGCCTCCTTATTCTCATCCGACGGTGTCCGCCCACACTCGACAAAGAAGATATATTGCCAGGCGCGCTTCAAACTCGGCCTCGTGTTGATACTCGTGAGGTTCAACCCATGAGCTTTGAAAATGAGCAACGCATTCGCCAGAGCACCCGGCGAGGAATGATCAATCGCGAAAGAGATCAACGTCTTCTTTGTTGCCACAGCAGACAACGAGGGCTGCTCAAAGTCAAGCTGAGCGGTCCGCTCGACACGAGTATTCCTCAGAATCAGGAAGCGGGTCGTATTATCGGCGCGATCCTCGATATTTTCTTTCAATACGTCCACACCGTGATATTCCGCTGCGAATTTGCTAGCGATGGCCGCGGCATGCTCGCCGGTCTCTTTTGAAACGATCTCCGCGGCCTTGGACGTCGACGAGACATCCTGTCTCTCGACGCCCTTGAAGTGTTCTGATAGCAGGTCCTCGCATTGGCCCCAGGCCTGAGGGTGTGTATATAGTTTAGTGATGGAGCCGTCGTAGCCCGCCCACCCGGACGGGTACGTGCCCTTGCGCACGAGCAGGCAGTGGTGTACGGTCAGGTAGTACTCCCCGCAGACCTGGACATCTGTGTATTTGGCGCCGCGGTCCGCGAGGAGATCCAGTGTCTGTACGACGGAGCCATTGGTCGAGTTCTCGAACGGGATGACCGCGTAGTCGGCCCTTTGCTGTTGCACGGCGGTGAAAGCATCTGCGAACGAGACATGGGGAAGTAACTCGGCGTCTGTCTTGTCGAAGGACTCTGCCGCGGCCTGTGAGACAAAAGCACTGTTAGACGAACTATTTTCGGCCAACAGTGTGGGGTAATGGACGGGATATCGGTGACTCTCGTACCTGGTGCGAGAACGACGCTGGCGGGCCTAGGAAGGCCACTTTCAAGCGGTCGGCTGGCATTTTGCGGGTCAATGCTGGACAAGCTGAACAAGAGGGAGCACGTCTGGTCCGATTGATGCGGACAATTGAGTCCACTGGTCTTTAGTAGCACCTCGCGATCTGCGCCGAGCGGTGAGGGCATCCTCGTGTGGGTATGCCGACAAACAAGGCAAACTCGAGGGTTTATCGGACATCATACCGGGGATTCACACCTCCCCCGCATCTTCAGGTGACAGTCAATTGGGCTGTTTGCTGTGCATTATCTCGTCGATGAAGACAAGTCTGGCTCGACCATTGCTCCTCGTGAAACAACGAGGAGCTACGCTGTACACATGCCGCGGTTACTTGTCGCTGGCCGAGCGCCTTCGGCAGGAGCTGACTACACGCAAGATCCCCTTGTTCTACGATTACTTGCACCCACAGCCCTCACATCTTCTCAATCTCTCGCTATGTGGTCTCCTCCCGAAGAGCGACACCACCACTAACCCCACAAGCACGACTCTCCCCTCAATAACGAAGCCATCACCCCTCCCACTCGGCCACCACTTAATCTACTTCCCCCCGCAAGTAACCCTATCGCAATTACTCCCAGACGGCACAGACATTCTCCATACACCGGGCGACCCATTCCACCGACGCCTCTGGGCCGGTGGTAACCTGCGCTTCCCCGCGCCGAGCCCGCTCCTCGACGGCCAGCGGGCCGTATGCATCGAATCAATCCGCAATGTCGCAGTGAAGGGCCGCGAGGGCGACGAAAAGGTGATAGTGACGATTGAGCGGCGCGTGGGCACAGTGCCCGAAGGCGAGGATGAAGGTCAGACGCGCAGTCGGATATGGACTGAAGATGAGGCACTCGAGGGCGAGGCGTCCGTGATCGAGAATCGAGATCTAATATTTATGCGGAGCAAGAGTGCGACGCAGATTGCGGCGGACCAGGCGGTTTTTGATGAACCGGGCCGGATTGTGAAAGGTGTGCATACCATCTTAAAGCAGACAACCTCTGATTCAAGTTCCCCGCATGGTATTTGTCTTCCGACATTGCTAATCTGCTTTTTTTCTCCGGTACAACAGCCCCCTCCGGTGCAACACTCCGCCACTCAATCACTCCAAACAAATCCCTCCTCTTCCGCTTCTCAGCGCTAACATTCAATGCGCACTCTATCCACCTCGATAGGAATTATACCCAGAACGACGAGGGGTATCGCAACCTTCTCGTTCACGGCCCGTTGACACTGACGCTACTTTTGAGCGTATTGGAGCGCCGTTTCTATGACTTGGGCCTTCGGGTTGAACACGTTGAATATAAGAATCTTGCGCCGCTGTTTGTAGATGAGGTTTTGACTGTCTGTGGGAAGCCGAGGAATGCTGATGCTTGGGATGTTTGGATTGAAGGACCTGGGGGTGGTCTTGCTGTGCGAGGGACGGTGAGGACTTCGAGAGTATGATATTATTTGAGTAGGAAGTGATACCCTGATACTCAGTCAGCGCGGTGATTAGGTTAAGCCTTGACCTTGTAGACTATTCTATTGTAAAGGTTGGAGCTTTTATTTTCCTTTGAATGAGATTAGGGACTTCGGTATAGTTCAGATTTTACGAGCTCACTGCTGTGCTTGCTGTAATACAGTAGTTTTCGAAATCAGTTGAACCTGACAACCTCCACACTCCGTACTCCGTACCTGATTGTTGCATTGGTGTGAGCGTGACATGTGTAGGTGGGACCCATTTGTCCTAATACAGTAAGCGGCTGAAACTAGGAAAGGCGCGCGGAGAACGAGTCCATAAGCCGTCCTCTTGGAAACAACACACTCAAATCAGACACCACCAACGAACCCAAAAACCAGACCCCTAAAAGCTAGCGAACAGGAGACAACATGACTCAGAGTTTGTCAATCCTTTGTTTCGGTGACTTCCTCACTGCAGGCTTCTACCATCAAGGGCTGGAGTATCATCCGTACGCAAAGAAGCTTTATGAGTGCCTTCAAGCAGCGTTTCCAACGGCTGAATTCATGATCGAGGTGGATGGAGCTCCAGGAGACTTGGTCACATCTCCTCCCGGGTCATTCCTATCTCGGATTCAGGGGAAATGTGTGACGAAGAAATATGACTGGGTCATCGTTCTCGGCGGGACGAAGTGGGTTTACCTTCTTATCCACTCCATACACTGTGTATTTACTCACGCCGACTTCTTCACACTAGTGACCTTGGATATGGCAACGACCCTGACAAGATATATGCTGCCCTTCAAGGGTGCTGGAATGTTGTTCTTGCTACAGGCGGCAAAGTACTTGCCTTAACAGTCCCTGAGTGCGCAGCTGATTCTGCAATCCTGGACCAGAGACGGGCCGAGTTGAACTCGTATATCCTCGGTCATCAAGCAGAGCAATTGTAAGTTTTTCTGGCTTCTTAGTGGACGGAGGGGATCTCTAAACTTTTGATAGTTACGCGTTTGATCTGAAGAGTAAAATTCCGTATCGATCTGCGGCTCATGCATTCCGAGACGAGATATTCGATGATGGCTTGCATCTTACACCGGCCGGATATGATCTGATGGGGAGTGTGGTAGGGGCTCATTTGATTAATCTCTGAACACAGAAGGGGCAATACAGTACAAAGGGGAAAGAGGTGGACCTAAATTGCTGCTAGACGAGATATTATAACCAGAACGCCCATTGCCCGTCAAAAAGAATCCGATCCAGTCTAAATAGTGTCATAAACAGGCACTGCTTTCCTCAACTTCCCGATTCATTTCCGATGTTCTCTACAAATCGACACGCGATGCCTATTTTTATTCTCCTGTCAATAAAGAAATTTGGATCTCAGTCCTTGTGTACTTGCTCGAGGTCAAGGCCATTCTCGAGCATCACCTCGCACGTGTGTCGGCATGCGGCTTTGAGGGTATCCTTACCGACTGTCGACACAAACCGTTCAGTGTACTCCTTGTTATACAATTGTGTGTATAGTAGTACCATATACTGTCCGATTCGTGTTTAGGTTCTCTCCTTGTCTCTGTCCAATAATATCATGTTTTTGTGCTCGGGTGTCCGCAGAGCCGCGCCAAGAGACGACGGATGTCGGAGAAACCTCCTTGCCGTAGCCGGTTTGCACACGTTTTTATTTCTTCCCACTTCCACCATTTTGTTCTTTCCTCTTCTCAATCATCTCTCTTTTTCAATTTCCAACCTTGGAAAGCTCATAGCCCTCGGGTGTGATGACATGAGCTCCTCCTGGCCCCTTCTCTAACCTACTATCTAGCAACTCTCGTTGGTCTTTGATCACTGCCGCAGAGATGGATGCCTTCTGGCGGGCGCCCCCCGTGGCCAGGTATGCGCTTGTTGTTCTGGCCCCCAAGGGCAGGTCCCTGGGATGAAACGGGGTGAAGATTAACGTGTCAATCTCAGGACACTTACTGCAGCGACTCTCATTGAGTCCCTCCTATACTATGGAAGGCTCATCACAGGCCGCTATCTTCCTTTCGTCCCCAGGAAGATCTTCTGGCACCTGCCCCCACAGCTTTGGCGATTGGGAACCTGCTTCTTCCTCACCGGCCCAGATCTGGAGTTTATCTGGGATCTCTGGAACCTTTGGCGCTACAGCAGTGCCCTTGAGACCCAGTCGGGTCTCTTCTCCAAACCTGGAGACTTCTTCATCTACATTCTGTTCGTAGCCACCGTCATTCTGGTAAGTGACTTGCTTGCCCCGTGGCCAGCAATAGTAGGGAAATTGCATGTTTTGTGTGTTTTTTGCTTGCGTTCATTACCCTGTCACCTCGCATATCTGCCCGCCCAGCCACATTCTAGCTGAAGCGGTTCCTGGAAGTGAGGAAGATTACCCCTGCATCCCGTGCAGTACCTCATTCGCAAAATCCAAAATGGTACTGCATGCGGTGTGGGATTGGTGGGACTGCCTATGAGATAGCTGCCGTGACTCTATATTTACGACCAGTGGTTAAGGTGCCCTACATTCTACTATCATCCATCATCTTGTTACCTATACCTATCTATCATTCCCAAATATCATTTCGATTCACGCTCTTATTCACTCTCCACTTCCCGCCTTGCTTCCCCTGGTAGCCAACTCTCTCCTTGCTCAGTATGCTAACCTTTCTGAAGCTTACCGCAGGTTGGTATTTGAAGTACTCGATGTTCCTCCAGGGTAAGCCCCTTGCAGTATGCAGTCATCTCCGTAGAGCAGCCGCTGATACCCTACAACAGCCCTGATCATGGCCCTTGTCTGGACATACGCCCAAGATAAACGTGGCACCCGCGTGAGATTCTTCGTCATCGATATCCCGGTCATCTACCTGCCCGTTGCAATGTTGTGCATCACCATGGTGCGCGGTGGATGGGAGGCAATGCTGCTAGAAGGCACCGGCGTCCTCGCTGCCCACCTTTACTTCTTCATCACCCGCCTCTACCCGGCCTTCGGAGGTGGCCGGAACTTCATCTTCACTCCTCGTTTTATCCAGCGCTTCTTCTACAAGCATACCCCGAATGCTGGATACCGCGGATACGGTACGGCTTATCATGCGCCGCAGCCAGCTGAGTCGTCTACGCCCCAAAGTCGGACTTCTGGTGCCGATACTCAGAACACCTGGGGTAATTGGGGGTCTGGACGCAGACTCGGATAAGATCAATTGCTGGGCGCAGTCTAGAGCTGGAGGGAGATGAGCATGCATAGAGCGCTCTGTCTTCTTTTGTTAACCGTGCCCTTCGAAGGCTTTGGGATCATCGGTGTTAACGGAGAGATCTCAAAATGATCACCAACCCATCTTTTTGTAAATTAGCGTTACGAGGCACCGAGTCACTCTTAGTCCCTACGTTGCCAAATCACATTACTTTGCTATGATATCCGTTTCGTCTTGTTATATAAGAACTCGCGAATTACAAGATATGGTTGGGATAGCGCGCTAATAGGCTGTCATGTAACCTCTCCCTCCATCGCCACGGCATAGCAACCCGATCTCGCCTTTTCAAACTCTATTTTCTTGCTTCCAGCTCCTTTCGCCTCCTCTATCTTGCACCCATCGTAGTTGCATTTCGTTAACTCTTGCCACAATGCTGCATAGACCTGACGGCGACGGAAATGATCAGCCTTAGCGTAGAGCTTCTTAGGAATCATGTAAGTATAGCCCTTGATAATTGCTCTGGGCCTTGAAGTTGGGATGACTCCCCCTGGCCATATAAAATCTATCCCGGTCAAAGTCTAGCCTAGCCCTAAGATTGTCCACAACGCGCGCCCTAATATGTAGGCGACCTACCGCGGTCTCACTAATGCAGTAGACTCGGACTTCGGTCTATTAATTGCTCAGATAGTGAGAAACTATGCACGAGAGTGAATTAGCTTGAACTGTAAATGGTTCGTACGGAGTATCCCAACGACCTTAGCGTCAATAAGATTCATGACGCATCCCGAATCCGGGCAGTAAGTGAGCAGCTTGTCGAGATTTCCCAGTCCAACAGTAGCTATCATCTACCGCCACGACCAAAATGCTTAACCCTGTCGGTGGTTACCGTCCGGTCTTGCGGAATCGATGACTGCCAGGGTTTGGTTCTAGAAGTTTGGCGATTGCGCTGTCTCGGATCCGTGCCGCGGCGTAGGACTTGTGCTCTAGATGGGCACGGGAGCTGGTTTTTGGAGGTGAATGGATGTAGCCTTAGTCCACAGAAAGGACTATCATTTCTGCGGAAATAATAGAGTGGAATTCCAACTAGCTTTTCTTATCTTCAAATATTCGCCTTTACCTGTTCCCTATTTTTGAGTGCCAACACACAGAAAGCAGTCAGAAAGCAATCTGGAGTCTTGGTGTCTCTACCTAGAGATCTCAAGGAACGAGGAGACAGGGGAGACGAGACCTTTTATGGTTTGAAGCAGGACCCACGGCGTAGGGCCTGTCAACCAAGGAATTCACGGAAGGGAAATATCCATCTCTTAACGAACACTATCCCCCAAAGAGTTTAGCTCGTCTCTTTCATACTTGTGGATATAAAATCCGAATTTCCCTCAGAAGTTCTCGCTTGTAGAGTCCGCTCCAGAATAAAACCTAGCTCCATAAGATCCCCTCAATCTTCAACACTATCCTGAGCTACGATTACCAGTGCTAGAAACCGATGCTTTTTCTAAAGCGGGAGTAGCACAGCACAGTATAATCAGCTTAGGATGCCGCATACCTATTTAGACGTTTTAAAAAATTCCCCTAAGAAGCATTTTCTTTTTAAAGAGTGCAAGGAAGTCGTTTTACAAAGAAAAAGCAGCTAGCTAAGGGGAAAAAACTATAACGAGGCGCAGCCTACGAGATCTGATCCTGATTCGGTGTGATACAACTTTATCTTTTATGGCTCGGCTAGTGAATGCTATTTTGGACCTTGTTCAACAAGCTGGTCTGTAATGGCCTCTCCCGGTGAAAACAATACTGCCCTTTCTCAAAGGCAGTGAGTCTGAATCGTGGGCCGGTCGCCCAAACTGGCTCTCCCTGCGAATTTTCGGCTACCCCAATGGTACATTGTAGTCAGGCGGGGTTGGTCAGTCCGGCCATATAAGCCGGTTGGGTGCATTGAGATATCGTTCTATGTCCCCGTCCGATTTTCGCTTTGCTACCCATTCGTTTGGAAAGTTGCAGAATGTCGATACGTCAGAGTCTATCTCGCGATTGCGAGGCCACTCCGGGATACTCTGCACCGTATCCATGTTTCGATCCCAGTGAGGGATACTCGTGAAACGTGTATTGTTTGTGATAAGATCGTATAGTGTGAATACAACACCATTCAAATCGTCTCGATCTTTCAGCAAGTGTTTCTTTCCACACGCGGCCTAATCGAAGTCGAAGAGAAGACTCTTATTGTTTCAGGATCGACAAGCAGGTTCCGGGGTGAAATGTCTTGATGCATAATTCCTAGCTCCAAGTTCAGGAAATCCACGACTTGGATAAGCTGTTGCAGCCACTCAAATCGGAAAGGCGACCCTTTGAGGAATTTCGAGTTCGTCTTCGTAGGACGAGAGATCGACACCTGGTCCAAGCCGATCGAGCTCCTGAAGTTTGGAGTACTGGATTGTAAGGCAGTCAGCGAGCGATGGCACGTTCGAGAAGGGAAGATATGCAACAAATCCAGTATCATCGTCTTCCGGGTCGGTCGAGGCTCCCGTAAGGAGGCCATTGTCGTCGACTGTGATTGCTCGAACATCCGACGACAAATAATCAGCGAATTGTGCCAGAATCGAGATCTCTACATTTTCGTCAGGCGGAGATCGCTTGGCGGTGCCTTTGACGTTAAATATACGCAGTCGATCCCAATCCCAGATATTGCAATGAGTTTCGGTCCTGGGGTTTTCTGAGGTGCCCAAGTAGCCTTGACCCTCGGAGACGAATCTTTGTTGGGGTTTCATCATGGCAAGAGGTGATTTGTAAAACCTTGCTCCAACAAATAGTTATAAGCAAGACTAGATGCTGACTGCACGAGGAGGACGGGCTCGGTTCTCCTGAAGGGAATATTGTATGTCATGTTCAGCGTCTATTTCACAAATATCTACCTATATGACACTTGTACGGAGGAGAAATGTACCAGTTGTATGGAATCTGGGTGAACCAATGGAAATGGAGAAAAGTCTTGCCAGTCACAGTCACATGACCGGCAGCGGGCGCTAACCGTATCGGGCACTGGAGCTGCCGCACTCGCAAAATTTCGTTCCGTCGAACAAATTTTTGGACCTCAACAGCAATTCGACACCCAAGATGGCCGCCGTCAACAACATGGAGGTGGACTACACCATCAAGCCCGAGGCGGTTAATCCGACTCAGTCCAGCGAGGACTGGCCCCTCCTGCTCAAGAACTACGAGAAGCGTATGTGTGAAAGTTTTTTCAAGGCAGGGAAAAATCCGACATGGAGCATGGCTAATTGATCTGGAACCCTTTGCAGTGCTCGTTCGCACCGGTCACTTCACTCCTATCCCTGCCGGTGCTTCTCCTCTGAAGCGTGACCTCAAGTCCTACATCAGCTCCGGTGTTATCAACCTGGACAAGCCGTCCAACCCATCCTCCCATGAGGTTGTCGCGTGGATGAAGCGCATCCTGAGGTAAATCCCTCTGCACCTACACTGAATATCGACAAGGACATTCAATTCTGATATATTTCCTCATGATAGATCCGAGAAGACCGGTCACAGTGGTACTCTCGACCCCAAGGTCACTGGCTGCTTGATTGTCTGCATTGACCGTGCCACCCGTCTGGTCAAGTCCCAGCAGGGTGCCGGTAAGGAGTACGTGTGCGTGATCCGCCTGCACGACAAGATTCCCGGTGGTGAGGCTCAGTTCCGCCGCGCCCTCGAGACCCTCACTGGTGCGCTCTTCCAGCGTCCTCCCCTGATTTCCGCCGTCAAGCGTCAGCTCCGTATCCGTACCATCCACGAGAGCAAGCTGTACGAGTTCGACAATGAGCGCCACCTTGGTGTCTTCTGGGTCAGCTGTGAGGCTGGTACCTATATCCGTACTCTCTGTGTTCACCTGGGTCTGCTGCTCGGTGTTGGTGCCCACATGCAGGAGCTGCGCCGTGTCCGCAGTGGTGCCATGAATGAGGAGAGCGGCATGGTTACTCTCCACGACGTTCTGGATGCCCAGTGGATGTACGACAACCAGCGTGACGAGTCTTACCTGCGTCGTGTTATCAAGCCTCTGGAGAGCTTGCTCACCACCTACAAGCGTATTGTCGTCAAGGACAGCGCTGTCAACGCCGTCTGCTACGGTGCCAAGCTGATGATTCCTGGTCTCTTGCGTTTCGGTAGGATTTTATTCATCAATATGGTACACTTTGGGTTTCCCATACTTTTCAGTATCGATCAGGGAAAATATCTTTCTTTTGGAATTA